>PVLA01013842.1:0-34311 GCA_004027455.1 Hydrochoerus hydrochaeris | reverse complement strand
ATTGTGATCTCTGTGGTCTTTAGACAGCTGGGTAAAACTTCAACTAACTGAAAACAAAAATATTGATAAAAGTTTGGTCAGGCTGATTTGTTTATTTCTTTGAGATTTTTTAAATAGTGTTTACAGATTTCTCCTAGGTTTAAGTGATTTCAAATTACAAGGTAGACCACTTCAAGCAAATCTCTCTACTTCCTGGAGATTTGGTTTCTTTATTCTGCTCTGTGCTTATCCAATACTTTTCCTATTTATGAAAGTGCCAATATAATATAACGCCCCACCACTTCATGACATAAAGGAAAAGCAAAATCATTTTTGCCAATTCTCAAATGGCAAAATCAAATACATTGTGAAAGTCATCAACTAGGACTCTGGGTCAGGTCTTGATTATGGAAAGTTTCTTTTTTATTACTGGTACACACTTTTCTTGTATTTCTTAAGCAATTTCTCAGAATAAAAAATATTGTTCTCCAAGAAAAGAATACTTAAACAGGCCAAGACTGCAAAGTGATTCACAGACATTACTCTTCGCGGTTGATAAATTGCTTCTAAGAATATGTTTATTGTGCACATTACACAACATGCTTCATTTTAATCACATTTGTAAGTATCTCTTGGTCAAGGACCAAAGTGAAGACATTAAAACATTTCTAATGTTTCCATATTACAGAAAAGTTAAGCATCAAAACTATCATCAACCAAAGACTTTAATAATATCTAAGGATGTATAAGTAAATACATTATAGTGCTAACAGCTGAATGAACACGCCACTTGAATAATTTTAATAAGAAATATAAAGTTCTCTTTAACAATTGATTGCCTTTTCTGTAAAGACAAATTTCCTCTTCCCTAGTTTTAGTTGGGTACATGACAGTCATCTCACCTTTAATTTATTGCAGCATCGAGTTTTCCTTTTCTCTGAAGGATCTGTCTCTGTCGCTTCACTCACATGCTCATGTTGGTCCATGTTTAATGATATATATTATATGAATATTTTCAGTTGTTGTTGATGGTTAGTTTGAAGTGATCACCTATTATGGTTTAAAAGATAATTTATTTCCCTTTAAAGACCTATCAATTTAGAAATGATAAATCCCACAATGTCAACACAAACCAGTCAGTCATTAATGTATATTCAGTCTACTACATCTTTGCTATTTGACTGAGTAAATGTTGGACACAAAACAAGAAAGGAATCCACATGAGTTCTAGCATTTAGGAAGATTATAATTAGGGAGACAAAATTGTGGAGAAAAAAAATGAAACCACAAGGTCATAATACAGAGTCAGTGTATAATGAACAAAAACTTTAAATTATAGAAATTACAGTTCTATATTTTTTCTCTTTTTTAAGCACAATAATATCAGTATAGGTGGCCGACACATAACACTTTCTACTTTACCATGGTATTTGATGTCCATTTTAGAGGACTTTAATATGGCTTTCTCTGATTTTTTTTTCTGATTTTTAAAATGACACGTCAAAGTATATATTTGGCACACAGTGTTGAAGACCAAGCCCAACATATTGGGCTATAGGCTGCTAATTTTTCCCTGAAGAAAAGAGCCCAGTACTCCCCTGTGGAGTGGGCAGGGCATCAAAATCTTAGCAATATCTACTCCCTGCGTCAAGCTTTCACTACTTCAGGGCTCACAGAAAACTAGCATCCCCAAGTGGCCTGTTGCTAGCATGTACCTGTGGATCTCCACTGACCTGATTTTTTCTCATTTAATTGGAGAAAAAAATTTCTGAAAAAAAATTTTTTTCCTGTCACACTGAATCAAACTTTGGGTGGAAAAAGAAAAATAGAGGTATTTAAGTGGTTTTCTGACACATTCCAATTTTCTACATTTACCAACTTAATTTCACCATCCATTATCCAGTCAAGATAAAAAAATAGAGAGTCTGCTCTGGTAATTCTATGCATGGATCTGATTGAAATAACTATTTAGTAGCACATTTTTAAGAAGGTAACTTTCTCAGACTAGCCTAGAAAATAATAAGATACACAGAATTTAAGGCTGTATATTTATAGTGTAAAAATATGATTTCTTATAATTTTAGATTAAATAAACATAAGGAATATCTGTCTGCAAAAGGAATATTTAAAAGATCTTGAGGCCTTAGAAAACCGGTGTACAGAAAACACAAAGTGCAATGTTTGTAACATAGTGGCTGCTAAGTACGTATTTCTAGTAAGAAATTCTTACCTAGAAGAAAGGTTTAAATTAGAGACTCTAAAAGGTTCTTACCTGAATTTAGAGTCCTACAGCAACTTCAATAAATCTAACCTTTAACTTTTCTGAAAGTTGCTTTTTAAGTATTTTTTTTAAATCAGTAATGATTAACTATAGTCTTAGGTCAAGGTTCTAGACAAATAAATGTATCTATATCTGGTTCACAACACATCCAAAATGTTAAAATTTACAGTAATAATTGCTCAGAGTTTACATATTATTTTATGTTAATGCTCTTTGAAATCTTTCTGGGACAATTTCTGTTCATTTATTCAGATAGGTTGGTGATGTCTTCATTACACATAAAAGTACAATGTATTTTCCAAAGTAAAATTCTTCCAAATAGAAAAAGAATTCAAGGAAATATTATGAATTGTATCTGAAGCATATGTTAGCATTAAAAAAGAGAAAATAACATAGACTTTTTTTGCTTGGCATCTGGGTAAGGTTTCAATATGATGTAGAAGACACTGTATATCTCACATGGAATGGTAAGGTGACCAGCACTTATAAGCTGAGTCTGGTAAATGACAGCACACACTTTGCATGACAGAGTCTTTACATCAAACCTGAGGGTAGACTGATTGTAGTTTCCTCCATCACATACAAAATAGGTTTTAGAAATGTATGAATTTTGGACTACTTTTAATTTTTTCTGTTTTCTTTCTTCCGTTTTTCTTTCTAACTTTGGATCAGTAATTCAAACATTTTTAAAGTACTTTTGACATGGAGTTTTGTTTTAGAAGAGTAAAAATGTGTGTGTGTATGTGTGTATGTGTGTGTGTGTGTTAACACTTCTTCAGTTTAAATATTGGCACAGTTGTGCTGTGTATTCATTTTCTGTATTTGGATCAATAGATGAGTTCTATTCATTGTTCTTGAATGTATATAAATTATAAAAGAATAGAATATTATAAAGAAGAAGACAGATTAAGAAGTATAGAGGGTTGAGAAATATACATGTGGAGCTAAGAAACTTACATTTAAACAATCTTATCCAGAATCAGGATCTCCTGGGAAAGGGTTTTTACCGGGTAGTGAACTAATCCCACACTCTGAAGATTCTCATTCATAATACCAGAGATGCACCTTTGTTACAAGCACTTCTATTAATTTCTATGTATCACATGATTTTGAGTACCATCATGGCAAAACTAAAAAAACATTGTTTATAAATTTTACAGGTTTTCATTCTGAGTGAAAATATAATGTGGGCATTTTCATGATCGGTGTCTCTGCAAGTTCCCATTCCATCTAGGGCACATTGATTATTTCAGATGGATATGAGCATAGAATAAAGTTAAAACAGTACAAACATAAAGAGATAGAGGAGGTGTCAACTTTATGGGTCATGGAGGAAACTTTGGAGGTGGTGGAGGTCATTTGTACCCCAAATGCTAACCCCCTCCTTTACACCCGTCCACCTCCTGCCCTGGGCCTGGCTGGCTCTGTCCTCCTCATCTCTGTGGTGGAAACCTTGGTGGAAGAGGAGGCTCTAGTGGTGGAGGAGGTGACACAGAGGTGATCATGGAGAAGGTGACAGTAGATAAAATGGATCTAAAGGGGAGGGTGGTAACTATGGTGGTTGTTACCATGAAGGAGGAACTTTCAGTGGTGGAACTATGCTGGTGGGAACCATAATGATTTTGAAAATTACAGAGGACAATAGCAGTCAATTTATGGACTCATGTAGGGGGACATTTTTGGTGGAAGGAGCTCTGACAGTCCCTAGGGTAGTAAGGAGCAGTTATGGAGCTGGTGGTGGAAGTAGTGGATATGATAGCAGAAGGGGTTTTCTTGTTTTTGGTTTTTTGAACCCAGGACCTTGTGCTTGCCAGGCAGGCACTGTGTTTCTGAGCTATATCCCCAGACCCTGTTTTTGTTTTGAGACAAGGTCTCACTGTGTGGTTTCGGCTGGACTTGAATTCATGATATAGCCCAGGTTGGCCTTGAATTCATAGTGATCTTGTCTCAGCCTCCTCAGTGCTGGGATTATAGGTATGTGCTACCAGCCTGGCACAGAAAATTTTAAAAAATGGAAAAGGTCTACAGTGCTGGGTGTAGTGGTGCATGCCTGTAACCCCAGCACTCAAGAGGCTGAGGCAGGAGGATCATTACAAATTAGAGACCAGCCTGGGCCACCAAGTGAGTTCAAGTCCATCCTGAACCACACAATGAAACCCTGTGTCAAAAAAGAAGAAAGAAAGAAAGAAAGAAAGAAAGAAAGAAAGAAAGAAAGAAAGAAAGAAAGAGAAAGATAGAAAGAAAGAAAGAAAGAAAGAAAGAAAGAAGAAAGAAAGAAAGAAAGAAAGAAAGAAAGAAAGAAAGAAAGAAAGAAAGAAAGAAAGAAAGAAAGAAAGAAAGGGAAAGGAAAGGAAAGGAAAGGAAAGGAAAGGAAAGGAAAGGAAAGGAAAGGAAAGGAAAGGAAAGGAAAGGAAAGGAAAGGAAAGGAAAGGAAAGGACAGTCCTTAGCAGTACAGAACGAGAGGAGCCATCAGGAAAGCTGCAAGGTGCTTAGAGGTAGAGGTCCCAGGTGCGTTAGAGGAATTATAAAAATCTGCCAAAGAAGCTGGGCGTGGTGGTGCATTCCTGTAATCCCAGCACTTGGGAGGCTGAGGCAGGCAGATTGTTGCAAGTTCACGACCAGCCTGGACTACAAAGTGAGCTCAAGGCCAGCCTGATCTGCATAGTGAGACCCTGTCTCAAAAAGACAAAAGAAAAAAAAATCCGCCAAAGAAAGAAGGATGATCCATGAACAGGAAAGTGACTGAACTTTAAACAGGATGCACTTGGGGTTGGGGACTGTCATAGCCACAGTTTGCACAAAGCACAGCTATTGATTAATGTAACGCAGTATCGCTTAGATGTACTTCCCTGAGGTCTTCCATCTGTTGTCACTTTTTTTTTCTTCATTGCATCAGGTACATTGCCCAGCAAACTGCAGTACTAGTGGTACTAGTGCCAACACTAAAATATTAACTTTTCTTCCCCAACCCTCCCTATTTGAAAATCATTTATTTATTTTTTTTTTTGAGCTCAGGCTCACTGTTCAGTTCAGGCTAACCTTGAACTTAGGCTGAGCCTCCTGCCTCAGCTCCAGAGTGCTAGGTTTACAGGCCTGTGTCACCATGCCTGGCTCCATTTGAGCTTTTTCTTCCTATTTCACAATACCTAATATACATTTTGGTCCTTATTTATACTTTTGGTTTCTCACACCGGAGAAACAATGCAGTATTTACCCCCCAAAATTAACTTTTCAATATCTGCACAGTTCAGTTTTTTCTACATTTTAGTATACAAACTTAAAATGCAGTTAGGTCATTGTTAGTTACCATTTTGTGTGAATGTCATATCATTAACTGTAAAGAAACACCCACTGACTTTCAGGTCAAGGAAAATGAATCTATTCTCTGTATTTCAAACCATAAGGTAAACGGGCACAGACACGTGGAGGGAATACCAGTACGTTGAGTTTTAGATAAAATAGCATAATTAGTTGGGCATGGTGGCACATTCTGAAATCCCAGCACTCAGGAGGCTGAGGCAGGAGGATCATAAAAAAAAAAACAGTACAAATTAATTTATGGCCCATATAATCCCTGAAGTTGTTAGTGATTTTTACATGAGTAAGGTAAATTAATCAAAGATATTTCCTCTCTTTAGGAGTTTCAGAAGGTAATCATCGATTGAAAAAAACAGGCATGTCTAATAATATAAAATTTTATTTTCCTTACATTTTAATCTGATTCCCTTGTCTATTCCTTTAAAATGGTTGTTTAAATGCTATCCATCCTAGGAATATTGTGGAGTTCATCCCAAGTAGGAAAACTTCTCAGAATGATATATTTATTATCATTATTTGGTTTAGATGACTATTCAAAAGATTTTTTATTATCACTGATGTTCTGCAGCTGGAAAAGCAGGCAACTATGCCATGGTTCCAGATTCCTCTATTCCTTTTGACGGCGAGTAACTTACCTATCTACCCCTTCTCCTTTGCATAATAGAGACACTTTTATGATCCAGCAGAACACTGATGCTTCTAGTTTCTTGTGGTCCAGTCAAAGATTTCTTCCTAGAGACACAAAGGTAAAATGGCCTTTGTTGTTTTTGTTTTTTACTTTATTTCTTTTATTTTCATTGGTGCATATCAGCAGTACAGAATGAGATTCATGATGCTACGTTGGTTCATGCATATAATAGCTTTCTGTTATTTCATCTCTGTTACTATCTTCTCTCTTCACTCCAATCCCTGGGAGGAGAAACAAGTAGCCGATTCACCCTTTCTATGAACCAACATGCGTGCAGGCTGGGAGACAAGAACACTGACCCCAACCCACCCCACCGCACCCCATCTCCATAGGAACCAGCTGATTCAGATGCCAGGCTGAGCTGATAGCAACTGAGGTACAAAAACAACTTAATGCTCGTTTGTTTGATTGCCCTAGTATGCCTATGGCTGATAGTCTGAGCATCTATTAAGAGAATAATATGCAATGTACCAAACATGAAGAGTTTCCTTCATTCTTGTTTTTGAAATCTAATTTTATTCTCACTGTTTTGTATTGTTGTTTTATTGGGGGGTTTTTATTCAATGTTCCATTTTGATTGGCTTTACCCTGTTTTGTTTTGTTTGATTTTACTGTCTGATGGAACGGTGAGCAATTTTGAAGATAACAAAAGGCATTATGGTAGCCATTGTTGATTTCCTATTGTCCTTTTTTGGAAGTCCTGTATCACTTTCATTGTTTTATTTTAATTGCTGTATTGTTTTATTTTGTTTTGTTTTATTCTCTTTGAAATAAAAAGGGCACTCTGTGCATCCAGAGAGAGCCAGAAGATCCGAGGATCCACTTCTGCCTGCTGGGTGCCACCACTGGAAGACCCTTTCCTTTGCACACCCACCATAGGCAGAGAGGGCCACAAAAAGACCTGAGGATCTGCCTCTGCCTGCTGGGCACTGCCACTAGAAGGCCCTTTCCTCCGCACACCTAACATGGGCTGAGGGAGACAGACAGATCCACCTCTGCCTGCTGTGCATTGCTGACAATATCCTGCAGGAGGACAGCATGTACAGAGAGAATCAGCAGATACAATCTTCACCTTCAGGGAGCTGCCACCAGAAGGCTCCTTCCTGCAGGCAGCCAGCAGGAGCAGGGACACACAGCCAGGTAAGCCCTGTGTATGCATAGGCCACCATTGGAGCCCTTGGTTCCCTCAGGCAGCCATCACCCACTAGCAGAATCATATAAACACACCCCTGTGTGTCTGCCAGCATCATGGGAGTCCCAGTGTATACACACAGGCTGAGAGAAGCAGCCCAACCTCCATGCACCCCAATCATCAGCTAAGCCACAGTATAGCTGCATAGGTGTGTATAGTGGTATTTTGATTGGAATTGCAATAAATCTGTATAGCTGTTTTGGGAGTATGGCTGTTTTCACTACATTGGTTCTTCCTATCCCAGAGCAAGGAATATTTTTCCATTTTCTGATATCTCTTCAATCTCCTTTTAGGATATCATAATATTCACTGTACAGATATTTTACTTCCTCTTAGACTGATTACTAAGTATTTCATTTTTTTCATGTTAATGTGAAAAGTGTGCTTTCCCTAATTTCTCTCTGTGAGTTTCTTGCTTGTGTATAAGAATGCTATTGACTTTTGAGTGTTGATTTTATAACCTGCTAAACTTGAATTTGGTTATTAAATCTTCAAGTTTTTCATGGAGTTTTTGGAGATACTCTTTAGGTTTTAGAGATGCTCTTCTATGCAAAGTAGCATGTCATCTGCAAATAGTGATAATTTAACTTCTTTTTCCATGTTTATACCTTTTATTTTCCTCTTGTCTAATTCCTCTTGCTTATATTTCCAGAACTATATTGAATAGGAATGGTTAAAATAACCACCCTTGTTTTGGTCCTAATTTTAGAATGAAAATTTTTAATTTTGGTCCTTTTATTATAATGTTGGCTGTTGGTTTGTCACAGATGGCTTTGGTAAGTTTATTTCAATTTTGTATAGGTTTTTTTAAATCAAGAATGGTTATGAGACCTTAATTTATGTGGTTTTATTATATACCAAATGAATCAGCCTCTCTGGAAGTGAGACGTGTCTATTGGGACTTTCAATATATCTTCGGAGGTTTTAATGTACATTTTGTTTTATACCATTGGCAGAACCACCAAACTATTTCTGGAAAAATTTTACATGAGCAAATTTTTATTTCATTCATATCCACATATATCTTCATTTTAAACATTCAAGGATCTTATACTAACAGTATTTGAATGCATATCTCATTGTCAAAGTGATTTATTTACAGAATTTAGAGAAAAGAACAACATCACTCATTCTAGATTATCTCTAATGAAGAGATAATATAGCTAGAAAGAAAAAAGAAGGATAAAAATAAAAGTTGAGGTCAAAGTCACTGTTTTTGGACTCTTTTCAGTTTTTATTTAAGATTTAATGCACTATAGTAGTAAAGGCAAAACTCTTGTGCTTCTTATTCAGTCAGCTCCATCATTGACTTTCATATGCTAATGAAACAAAGATGTATAACTTCAGATGCTCAGCAATAAAGAGAATGAACAAATGTGCCTTTTAAAACATAAGCCAGAAGGAAGTTCAATGATTAGGAAAATGCCAGTCATAAAATGCAGAGCCACACTAATTTGGTGGTATTGCCCTTTCATTTTAATTTTTTACCATTAATACAGTCTCTCATGCAATCCAGTTTACATGCTTTTCATACTTATAAGTGCTTTGCAGTTTAATCCATTTGGTTTATTTTATTTTATTTTGAAGAAAACAAAACAAAATGAGAAAGGAAACAAAACGGGGTCTTTCAAAACAAAAGGATGGACATAGGACACGATTAAAACCACAATACAAGGTGATCTACAATGGTTACTATGATGTCTCCTGTTATGTTCCATAGAATTGTCTATAACATCAGGCATAGTAAAATTGAACATAGAAGTACAGAACAATATCAATAAAAACAAAACATTGGAGACATTGTAGGACCTCAAAAGCAAGTAATAGTCAAAGCAGAATGGGCATCCTAGTGCATCTTATCATTTTCAGAGTAGCTGCCTATACTCTCAGACTTGATACTATCAAACATAACAGATTTGAATAAAATCAGTCAAGCAATCTAACAAAACAGATTCAAATAAGATCAGTCATAATAAGACAGTGTAAGTAATACAGGGCTTCAGATTAAGTTAATAGGAAATTAAGGATCGTTACCATACTATATCCTGCTATTTTTTGGAATAGTTGCCTGTGCTCTCAAATCCTTTTTTAGACAATTCCTCCCCTTTCACTTTCACAGGGTGCATTGTACATTTTGGGTCCCACTAACTCCTTTAGTTTTTAGATTAGAGAGGCAACCCACTATTTACCTAAGTGGTTCTGAACCTTTTTATCCCTGAGCTTGATCTTAAGTTGTATTCCTTTACCTACAAAAGCCTCAAGGTTTTCCACTGCAAGAAAGTGTCATGTCTTTCCAACCTATCTGCACCTGTTGGACAAGCTACCCCCATTTCTCCCTGGTGCCCTATCCCTTAGAGCACTATATTCTTATCTTTGACTTTCAATCTGTAAACCCTCTTTCAGGTTGATTATATTTCCTATACAGAGCATCTCAGTGGACCCTATCTCCTCAACTACTCCGCTTGTAGAAAGACCATGTTAGAAATTATAGCCAACCTTCTCTGCCTCATCTCTGCTATCCTATTTTTCTGTCATTGTTTGTCTCCTTTTCCCCTCTATTCCACTGTCTGTCCTGTTCATTGAGGCCTCTCTACCACTGTTCCTGAAACCCTGGGGTTTTTTTTCTCTCTTTCTCTCTAGAATGTCCTTCAGTATTTTTTATAAGGTTGCATTGGTGGTCATGAACTCCCCCAATTCCTATTTGTCATGGAAGCATCTTGTTTCTCCATTAATTTTGAGAGATAGTTTTGCAGGGTACATCAATCTGGGTTGGAGGTTATTTTCTTTCAGGGCTTGGAATACTTCACTCCAAAGTCTTCTTGATTTGATTGTTTGTGTCAATAAGTCTGTCATTATTCTTATGGGTTTTCCTATATAGGTGATCTGTTTCTTTTCTCTGACAGCTTTTAATATTCTGTTCTTGTGTTGGATTTCTGGGATCTTGATTATTTTATGTGTGGGTATAGAATTGTTTTGGTTGTGGTGGCTGGAGTTCTGTATGCCTCATATATCTGAATATCATTTCCTTTTCCTATGCTTGGGAAGTTTTCCTTAATTGTTTCTGTGAATAGCCTTTGTATTTCACTTATGTTTATCCCTGCTTCTTCACTCACATTTTTTATTCTTAAATTATAGATCATCTTGTCATCTTCTAGCATTTGCATTGTTACTTCCTGTTTCCCTGCTATTTTTAAGAGATCTTTCCTTTCACAATCACACATTGCAAACATGTCTTCAAGTTTTGATAGTCTATCTTTAGTTTCTTTCAAGCAGTTTTGCCAGCTTTCAATGGAGTTTTTAATTTCCAGGTAATGTCTTTGAATCTGTTTAATTTATTCTAGATTTTTAAAATATTCTTCATCAAAGGTTTCCCTCTTTTTTCTATGCCCCTCCATTCTTCCATCTGTGTCTCCTTGAGAGGTGCTTAGCATTTCTTTTACCAGTCTTATATCTTGCTTTACGTGCATTAGTATTTCTGTTTTGAATTCTTCTCTAATGTCACGAAGGTATTTCTTTATGTCAGCTGATGCCGCTTCCAAAACTGCAGGTTTGCTGCCCTTGATCTCTTCTGTGTTACCTCTCCTGGACCCATATTCCCTGGGTTGGTGGCTGGAGACTTTTTAAAACTTCTTTCTCTTGTCATGTTTCTGGTTTCTTCCAGACAGGTGTATAGTGGAGGTCCCAGGCCCTGTCTGTATTGGTTACAGTTACTCTGAAGCATGCTGGCTAGGGATTGCTGCCCTCTCCAGTTTAACGTTGATCATTGAGGCACAAGCAGGGCCAGTGCAGGCTGGCCCCTCCCCTCCGAGCCAGTCAACTACTGGGGGTCCTCACTACATTAGTGTATGCTGCTTAGATGGAATCAGTTTGGGGAAGCTTCAGGGGCAACTTTGTCACTGGCTTTTGGGTCCCACACAGGGGCAGGATCCAGTCCAAGTCTTTCCCATCAATCTGCTCCATGCCAGGAGCAGCCAACTGAAACCACTGCAGTTCCGGGTTCAGGCCCTCCTGCCCAATTTCAAGATGTTGTCCTCTCCCACCCCTCCCACAGGAGGACCAAATTCCGAGCACTCACCATGGGCCAGTGCAGATCTTCATGCTGGCTCCATTCTCTGTTGCTCACCTTGGGCTCACCAACCCCCTTGAGCTCACCAACCCCCAACTTCAGCACAACTGCAAGTCAGACTCTAGTGAGAGTGTTTCTGGCTCCAGCCTTCCATCCACATTTTTTTTCTTTTCTTTTCATTAGTTTCTTTCTGGGTCATGAGAATCCCTCTCCTTTCATCTGGTTTTCTCCAAGGTGTTAAATTCTAGCATCTGACCTGTTTCTCTCAAAGAGGTTCTTTACCTTGCTACTTATCAATCCACCATCTTGATCACCTGTAAGGAAGGAAATTCTAACGTGCTACAATGTGGATGAACCTTGAAGATGGTACATTAAGCAAAATAAGTCAGATGCAGGAAAACAGATAATTAATGGTTCCATTTGTATTCACTATCTGTTCCAGTGAGGCTGCAATCTGACCCCTCTTGCAGGCACTAATCTACTTGTTACTCCATACACTTTCGTAACTAAATATCTGGAACACCAGTATGAAAATACAACGTTTATTAAACAGGTTAAGAACATATCAAAGGGTGAATGAATTTATGATAGTTAGGTGTGCATATGTGTTATGTGAGTAGTTGTCATTTTGTTATCCTGGCAACTTTAAAATGAACATAAAGAAAGCCTCCTATAGTTTTAGGCTATGTTAGGATACACTATCCATATATTTTATAGTCTCACAATAGGTAAAACTAACAATTGATTCTACAGTCTAACGATCTTCTATGTGTGTCCATGATGGGCTTAAATTTACAGAGTTAAATCCTAATACATACATGTAACTTACTTAGTATACAATATATTCCATTTTTACATATACATCAAAAGTATTGAATACTTTTAGATTGACATTTTAATTTTAGATTAGAATGCTGAGTTTACACAAAGATATTATATAATGATGTGGGATTTCTCAAATGATAATAGAATTTCTCCATTAAGTGATATGGAATTTCAATAGTTCACTTTAGGTCATATTTATATAATCATCAGTTAAAATGAAATAAAAGACACTCTAAAATTTATGAGATAGAATCACTTTGTCTAAAGCCATAAAATAATTTTATATATACATTATCTGACATGAGTCTTACAAACTCCATTTAAGATAGGTGTTAGGAATCACGATTATAAATTGAGTGTAGGAGTGTCCGAGTCATCCTTGCCCTGCCTTGTGAGCCAAATTGGAATGCAGAAGCTCCCTGGTACCTGCCATCTCAGATCTTCATTAGCACAAGAAGACCATTGCCCTTTGAATTATCTGATATTCTGTTCATCATTTTCCTCAATCAGCGAATGCTGAGATTCTGCCTGTTTCATGGCCTTTTGTTCCCTATGAGCAACTGGTCATCCAAGTTCCCTGCTACATCATCATTTTGCCTCTTGCTTTTCCTTTTCACCATGTACCATAACACTTTGAGGGAAACTAGGGTATCACTGCAGAGGTCCCTGATAACTGTGATTCAACATGGCCTGAACCAATGGTGTTTCAGCTGCTTGGTGAATTTACTTAGAAGGTCACACCTGTGGTTGGAGCTCCTGTGATTATTTCAGAGACATCCAGTGTGGAACTAAGTTAAGAGAAAATTTAAAAATTCACTGGGATTAAAACATAGGACAATCTCTTCCTTTAAAACCTCTTTATTTAAACTACTTTTTAAAAAAGCAAATGCACAGTGCCAAATAAAAGTATCATCAAAGTGCTCCAAGTAATAATTAAGTGCAATCTTTGGGTCCAGTAGGTGGAGTTGTAGACCTAGAAGTTTGGGAACATGTGGGTTAAAAACTTCTATACCCTGCAGTGTAAGGGAGAATTTATGTCTCCTGTGTTTACCACCTGGAGTCTTGCTTACTCTGTGTTGATACTCTTGCTGTCTGGAAGAGTAATTGGGATTAGTTTGCTAATCCAAAGCCAGCCACTGAAAAAACATCTAATGCTGAAAAAAATGGCTTAAATTTTGCAGCTCTGGTTAAACAGTTGTTTTGTTTATTAAACAAACAAAACTGTAACCCAGTGGAATGTTACTAAACCAATCTGGGATAATCAGTAGCTCCTAAATAAGGACAAGTTGCAAATATTAAAATCATAACTGTCCAAGCAAAATAAAAAGTGAACATTCAGAGCCCTCTGTTGGCCCAAGGAATTCTCCTATGTTCATTATTCCTAAGAAGTTAGGTGAATGTAAATTGCTACAGAACTCACATACAGTTAACACTTGTTTGCCTCCTATGGGAGCCTTCGTATATCTAGCACAAGAAATACAGTATAGTAATGCCACTCATGGAGAGACTCTTTCTTGACCCTTACCGCCAAAGTTTTTCAGTACTGATGCAACACACCCAAATGGTGACATGGTTTTCTTTGTTGGTGATGGTGACAGAGGTGGCAATGGTGGCAGAGTACCTATGCTGAGAGGAATGAGGGAGTCTCAGCAGGACAGCAACAGAGCTGTTTCACAGAACAGCACTTTTTGCTTCTCTTTCTCCCTCATCTGAGTCAGGCATGGTGGCACACACTTGTAATCCAAGCTATCAGAGATGTTGAAGTAGAGGTATTCATATGTACAGGTCCTCTATACACTAGGACTCCTCTTGCTAGAGAGCTGCAAGTTAGTGGAGGAAGGAGGAACAGAGATGCCAAAACATTTAAGGCAAAATAAAAATTTTTAAAAATATATATAGGTAAAAAGTTTTTATTTGCTCTAATTCCTGCTATAAGATAACTAAGTTGATTGACCTACAAAAATGTTCTAATAACCAAAAACAAACAAAAAATGTTCTGACTAGCCTATTTACAATTATTAACTAAAAATTGTAAAAAAATAATTTATTAAAATTAAAATTGAGAACTGAGGATGCAAGGGTGGGCCATGTGGGCCTAACTGGGCCACACCCAGTGACTTCCAATTGGCTAGCAGGGGCCTGAATTCAGTCCCAGGAGCCAAGTGTGCACAAGTTGAATCCCAGTGCATGGGGAAGCTTTGAAACATTGTTTCCAGCTGGTAAGACCATGCCCAGCATCCCAAATCACCAAAGGATGCACTGGAGGTCCACCTGGGCCTAACTGGGCCTAATTGGGCCATGCCCAGTGACCTCCCAGCAGCTAGCAGTTGCTTGTAGTATGCCTCAGGAATCAAAAGTGGGCCACATGATTCCCAGTGCACAGGGGAACCTTAGAAACATTGATCAAAACCCTGAAATATAGGAAAATGAAAAAACAGAAAAGCAAAATTCAATCTCTCACTTCCAGCTGAACCCAAGAAAGCCTAGGAGAGGTGGATACAGAAGAAAATGTAAGACATACACCTGAAATTCCTGAAAGGATAACAACTGAAGTAAAGAAACAACTCCAGGAAACTATAAAAGAACTCAGATCAGAAATAACCTCCCAGGTAAAAGAAGAAATGATAAATGTAATGAAAGCAGTGCTAAACACATCTAAAGAGTACATAGTTAAAGAATTAGAAGAACAATGAAAAAAGATGTAAACCCTGAATGAACAATATAAGAAACAAAAGGAATGCATGAAGCAGACTCAAAGAGATATACAGGAAATAAAAATTCATCAAAAGTTGGCAAAACTACCTCAATGAAGGTGAAGATAGAATTTCAGACCTCAAAGACAAGATTGCAGCCAGTGAAGGAAAGATCTTTTAAAAGTAACAAGGAATCAGCAAATAACAATTCAACAGCTGCAAGATGATGCAAAGAAAAGAAATATAAGATTGATAGGTATAAACAAAAAAGAAGGTGACAATACAAATGATATCAAGAGGATTTACAGAATAGCTGAAAATTTCCCAAATATGAGAATGGAAACTGACATACAGATCAGTGAAGCATAAAGAACTCCAAATAACCATAACCAAAACAAAACTACACCTAGACATGTAACAATCAATGTCCCAGAAATTCAAAATAAAAACAGAATATTAAAAGCTGCTAGAGAGAAGAGACAGATCACCTATAAAGGAAAGCCTATCAGAATCACAGCAGACTTCACAGCACAAACAATGAAATCAAGAAGAGCAAGAAGTGAAGTATTTCAGATCCTAAATGATCCTAAATGAAAACTTCCAACCCAGACTGATGTGCCCTGCAAAACTGTCCTTCAAAATGGATGGAGAAATAAGATACTTCCACGAAAAAGAACAGCTGAAGAACTTCATGACCACCAAACCAATCCTACAAAGAATACTTACAGACATTCTAGATAGACAGGGGAAAAAACCCATAAGCAAGGCAAACAATTAAATAGAGTGGAAAGGTAAAGAATCAACAGCAAAAAGATAACATGTCAAAAATAAACTGAAATATATCAGTTATAACCATTAATGTAAATAGCCTCAATTCACCAATTAAAAGAAACAGACTGGCAGAATGGATGAAGAAACAACATCCTACTATGCTGTCTACAAGAAACCCATCTACCCCAAAAGGAAACTCATAGACTGAGTCAAAGGATGGAAAACAATGCTCCATGCACTAGGATCCCCCTCAAAAAAGCAAGAGTAGCTATTCTGTTTGCAGACAATGTGAACTTCCAACCAAGAATATTCCAAAGAGGTAAAGAAGGTCACTACATACTAGTTAGGAGAAAACTTTAAGAGGAAGAGATAACAATCTTAAATATACATGCACAAAATAACAGAAATGAAAAATCAAATAAGCAAAAGCAGAATTATAATGGGAGACCTTAACATGCCATTGAAAAAAGGAACAGATTAACCAGAAAGAAAATCAGCAAAGGAATAACAGAACTGAATCACATCTGTTAAAAAATGGACTTGGTGGACATATACAGAGTGCTCCACACAACAACATCAGAATATGCATTCTTCTCAGCAGCACAGGGAACATTCTCTAAAATAGACCATATATTAGCCCACAGAACATGCTTAAGTAAATTCAAAAGAATTAAAATTATTCCATGCATGTTATTAGCTCATAGCACCATGAAACTAAAATTAATGACAAAAGAAACTGCAAAACCCCACAAACACATGGAAACTGAATAACACACTCCTGATAAATCAGTGAGTCACAGAGGAAATTAAAGAAGAAATTAAACAATATCTACAAGCAAATGAAAATGCAAATACATCTTATTTGGGAATCTATGGAACACAATGAAAGCAGTCCTCAGAGGAAAATTTATTGTGGTGAATTCCCACATCAGGAAAATAGGATGAACACAAATAAACAACCGGACACTATACTTCAAACATCTAGAAAAAGAAGAGCAAGTCAAGCCCAAGCCAAAAGAAGGGAAGAAATTATAAAGAAATAATGCAATTATTATGCAAAATATATACAATAATGCATTATTGTGCAAAATTTTAAAGAAATCAATGCAATAGAGACTAAGAAAATAATACAAAGAATCAATGAATCAGAGTTGGTTATTTGAAAGATTAAATAAAATTGATGAGCCCCTAGCCAACCTTATTTTAAAAAGGAAAGAAAAACTCAAATTCATGCAGTAAAGAATGAAAAGGGTGAAATCACTACAGACTGTGAAAATACAGAAGGTCATCAACACCTATTGTGAAAACCATACTCTCATAGGCTTGATAACACAGAAGAAATAGACAGATTCCTAGAAACATATAAATTACCAAAGCTGGGTCAAAAAGATGTAAAACTGCAGAATAACCCAATTTCAATTAACAAAATTGAAAATGCAATTAAATCCTTACCAACAAAGAAAATCCCAGATCCAGGTGGATTCACTGCAGAATTCTATAAGAAATTAAAAGATTTTAATGCCAACATACCTCAAACTCTTCAATGAAATTGAAAGGGAAGCAATTCTCCCTAACTCATTCCTGGAAGCAAATATTACTCTAGTACCAAAACCTGAGAAAGACTCAGCTAAAAAATAGAAATACAGGCCAGTCTCTCTAATGAACATATATGCAAAACTTCTCAATAAAGTATTGGCAAACAGAATGCAGCAAATCATCAAGAAAATTACACACCATGACCAAATGGGATTCATCCCAGGAATGCAGGGATGGTTCAACATACATAAATCCATAAATGTAATCCACCATATCAACAGAGCCAAAAATAAGAATCACATGATTATTTCTATAGATGTTGAAAAAGCTTTTGATAAGGTCCAACACTTATTCATGATAAGAACCTTACAAAAAATTGGAATAAATAGTCTTTACCTCAATATGATAAAAGTCATCTATGACATACCAACAGCCAGCATCATATTAAATGGCCAAAAACTGAAAGCCTGTACTCTAAAATAATGCACAAGACAAGGATGTCCATTATCACCACTCCTATTCAATATAGTTCTGGAAATACTAGCCAGAGCAGTTAGACAAGAGAAAGAAATAAAAGGAGTAAGGATAGGAAAAGAAGAAGTTAAATTATCATTATTTGCAGATGACATGATATTCTACATAGAAGACCCCCAAAACTCCATTGAAAGAGTCCTAGGTATAATAAATACATTCAGTAAGGTAGCTGGATACAAAGTCAACAATCAAAAATCAATAGCATTCCTATACACAAACTCACTGAGAGAGAAATAAGAGAAGCCACACTCTTCACAATAGCATCCAACAAAATTAAATACTTAGGAATAAATCTAACAAAAGAAGCAAAAGATCTATTCAGGGAAAAATTATAATACCCTGAATGAAGAAATTGAAGAAGACCTCAGAAAATGAAAAGACATCTCTTGTTCATGGATAGAAATAAACACTGTGAAAATGGCCATTCCCCAAAGATTGTTATACAGATTTAATGCAATCCCAATGAAAATACCACCAACACACCTCACAGATCTAGCGAAATCACTCCTAAAATTCATCTGGAACCAGAAGAGATCTAGAATAGCAAAGGCAATTCTAAGCAACAAAGGCAAGGCAGGAGGTATCACAATCCCTGACTTGAAGTTATACTACAAAGCTACTATAATAAAATCAGCATGGTACTGGAATAAAAACAGACCTGAAGATCAATGGAATAAATTAGAAGATACAACTACAACTACAAACACACTCAGCCACCTCATCTTTGATAAAGGGTAGAGAGATAGTCTCTTTAATAAATGGTACTGGAAAAATTGGCTATCCATATGCTGAAAACTAAAAGTAGTCCCATGCCTATCATCATGTACTAAACTAAAGTCTAAATGGTTCAAAGATCTAAATATTAAAACAGAAACAATAAATCTGTTGGATGGCAAAGAAAGTAGAAATCTTGAAGACAGGGGTCTGCAGAGAATTCATGAACAAGAATCAACTGCAAATGAAATACTTCAAAGAATCAATAACTGGGATCACATCCTATAAAAGAGTTTTTGCATGTAAAAAGAAATCTCCAGCATAGTGAAAAGAAAGCCCACAAATTGGGAAAAAATCTTAGTGAACTGTCTCTCAAACAAAGGACTTCTGTCTAGACACCTTAAGAATGTTGAAAAATCAGATCCCCAAAATTGAAAGACCCATTCCAAAAATCTGAAATGAATACAAAGTTCTCAGATGAAGAAATACAAATAGCAAATAAATACATGAAAACATGTTTAATCTCATTGGTCATTAGAGAAATGCAAATGCAAATTAAAACCACATTGAGATTCCATCTTACTCCAGAAAGAATGGCCAGGATAAAGAAAACTACCAACAACAAATGCTGGAGAGGCTGAGGGGGAAAAAGGAACTCTTCTGCACTATTGCTGGGAGTGCAGACTGGTGCAACCATTGTGGAGTTCAGTCTGGAGATTCCTCAAAAAGCAGGGATTGGAAGTCCCATTTCACCCAGCTATTCCACTTCTGTGCATATTCCCAGAAGAAATGAAAATATCATAGCACAATGATATATGTGCACCCATTTTCATAGCAGCACAATTTGTAATAGCCAGATCTTGGAAACAACCTAAATGCCCATCAACTGAGGAAGAGATAAAAAAAAGATGTGGTATTTTTATACCATGGAGTACTACTCAGCTATAAAGAATGATCACATTGAGATATTTATAAGTAAATGGATGCAACTGGAGAACATACTCATAAGTGAAATAAATCAAACTCACATGTGTAAATACCATATAGTCTTCCTAGTGTAAGAAATGGTAACAATACACAAGATACAAAATCTCAACAAATACAATGAAGGATAAGAATCTGCTTAAAGGAGAAAAAAAATAGTATCTCAGGGAAAATGAGGAAAAAGAAAAAGGAAGGGAAAGGAAAAAATATCTAAAATTATATAAACACACTTAAGATAGCTAAAATGATTGTACTACAAATTCTGTAAGTTCTTAGAACAAAATAATTAACATTGTTAGGACTGGAACAACTGTGCATATTATTGTATGGTGATCTGAGGAACTCTTGAAAATCATTATGTAAAATAACAACCCTAGTTATGCTCCAACCACCTTGTTTTGAAGGCCTGTATTATCATTGTTTTGGGCTCTTTGCTATTGTTATTTATTTGTCTTTTTTGTTTCATGATTTTCTAGGAATGTGTTTTGTTTTGTTTTGTTTTTCCCTCTAACAGAAAAGATAGCTATACATGTAGAGACGCATACATGCATAGAACTTCTCATAAACAGTTTGTGAGAATCAATTATATAATGCATGATGAAATTAACAACTACTTTGAAGAAAAAGAGACACTATGGTACCCAGTGTCTGTGAAATCCAGCAATACTCTTATTCTTTGTTCAAAGTGATTTTAGTCTGTTTTGCATTGTTTAATTTTAACATACATGAAGTTATGGACAACTATTTTGAAGAGCATGAGAGACATTATGGCAGCCATTGTTGACTTCCATATTGTCTGGTTTTGAAGGCCTAAAATGCCTTCATCATCCTGTTCTGATCAGTTTAATACTATTTTGTTTTGTATGAACTCATTGTGTATGAAGATATGGACAACTGTTTGGAAGAAAACAAAAGACAATATGATAGTGATGATTTTCTGCTGTCTTGCTTTGAAATCTGTATCTCTTACATTGTCTTCTTCTAATCTGCTTCTTTCTGTTTTGTTATGTTTAGTTTTACTCTCTTTAAAATAAAATTTTTTAAAAAATTAAAATTGGCCATAGCTCAGTTCACTCTTATTTTATAAATAAATTGGCTTAACTGTAATTGTTTGTTCATCTAAACTGTAAATAGCTGCTTTATTTGAGCTTGTCATTTTTTTCTTTTTGCATTTTTGGATTTTTGAAACATTTTTCTGCAATATAAATTGGCTTATAAATTAAATCCACCAAAAATAAAGACAGGCTTCAAAGTTGCCAGATGCTTAAAATGATGTGATAATTGATTTTATGAATGTAATGCACAGTTTTTTTGTGTACAATGACTCAAATTTTTCACTGGTCAAAATAATTTCATAATTTTTATGATCCTATTCTTATACATCATCAAAAAATTGTTAAGAGAGAGAACTTATTGTGGGGGAGCTGTTGGACAAGACTCCCCATGATAAACAAAGAGCAACTGCTTTAAAATATCTTACTTCAGGCTTTGTCCATTAAGGGAACCACAGTGATTCCCACAGTATTATGGAAGATACCTCGATAAACATTGTTAAATATAGTATGGTAATATGTTTATATTGGTTGTCATTAAAAGGTTAAATTTTCTATAAATAAAACAATAGTGTTCCCACCAAAAGATTGTCTTAGTACAAAACTAAGTTAAGAAACTCAAGTTTTCATATGGCTATAACAATTCATCATTGTTAACCTTACTGTGTATCAAATGTAATCATGCTTTTCAGATGTACAGGCCTTCTAAAATGTAAAACTTGGATTGTTTTTAAACTTTTAACTTCATTTCAGATATCTGCCTGGTTCTCATTTTCCAGCTACTTGTAATAAGTGGTATATGTTAAACCAATATGAGACCACCTGTCAAAAAATTTTGTTTTGTAAAAAGCTTCTCTGATGTTTTGTTATACATGTGTCAGTACACTTAAAGACGCTTAAGAATTAAGCAGTTGAGGCAATGTCACAACTTTCTTCAATGACATTGCATTAAAGGACAATAAATCAGGTGATAGCTTCTTATATAACAGATAAAGATGACTGACTAAAAAGGCTATTTAAACCCAATTGGAGATTTAAGTGCATTACAAAAATAATATCACCCTGGTGGTCATGGTAACATAGTGATCTCAAGAGTTATTTATAAGTTAAAACTATTGTATTTATCACTCTACAAGAATTCAACTAGGATAATTGTTGGTAATAAATAAAATTTTCTGGCTATACTTTTTATTTCAAAATGATATCTAGATAAAATAATATGCTCACTGCTCCCATTAAAATGCTAATGTCACTGATCTTTTCTGGATGTTCCACAACTGAGATTTGCAAAAGAAGGTTACAACAGCCAATATTTGGCCCCAGTACACCAAGGTTAAAGAGGAACCAGGACATGAGAGAACTTTCCTATAACATTCTATAACTCTGATGAGGCATACACCCTCCTATCCAAGGAGATTTCTGGGCCCTAAGGGATGGGAACACAGTGAACAGTGTCCCAAAGGAGCAATACTAAAGGGAAAATCCTCCCATGCTTTCATAGAAAGCAATTGGTGAAGTAAAAGCCACGACTCATCCTGATCATTGACACTGACACAAGAACTGAGAGGCTATGTACACTGTTCCATGGTAAATTCTGAGGAGATTAACTGACCTAAACAGGTAGCCAATTTTAATTATTGCAATTTAATTATAACTTGGTCTTGAATATCTACCAGAAAATTATAAGCAAAATGTACATAAAACAATGTCATCATAATAAACTAAATATAAGAAAGGGATCCAACCTCTAACCCTCTGGCAGTTTCCACCTACACTAGCAATTGACCACTGATATGGGTTATTAAAAAAAATTACAATAAAATATGTAAATATTCATATCTGCTAAAATACAGTATAAAAACTATCTGAAGCCCATGTTTGGTGAAGACTCCTGACTATGGTCTCTCATTAAATCAAAGCTCTTTTCAACTCAAGCAGTTAAGATGGAATCTATGCCCATTCTCCCCTAACTGCAGTTAGAAATAGCTCTTCAGAGAAAAAATATGAACAGCTAAGTTAGTTGTAAATATTAAGGCAGTTAAACACACCTGACCCTCCAACACATGAAACAATTATAGCCAAAACCACATTCACTAAAACACAGGCTTCAAAAACAAACAAAAAAATACATACCCACATACTCACCTTTCTTTAAAAACATAATCACAAAAATAAAAAGGAGAAATATAGTTACCTGAAGAAATTAGACTTTGCCATGTTTACAAAAACAAACAGAAATTTTAAATCATGCTTGCAAAAATTAATCATAGACTATAGAGTTTAATTATTCACAAGGACAAATCGACAAGCACTCCAAAAATGCAAATCTTATAAAAAGATGGCCAAAGAGAAAACGAACTGGCCCAATACAGTTAATACATAGGAGCAAGGATATGCTTCTACCTTAACAAGTCATAAAACATCCTCTTGGATGTCATCCCAGAACACAGTCATAGAGATGAAATCTCCAAACCCATAATGAAAACTGCTACCACCAGGCCCATCATGTATTCTACACTGAGCTGGTTATATTAACATGCTGCTATCTTTTAATAATTCCTACAACTGTTCAACCTCAAGTCACAGTAGAGCAAAAACAAAAAGGAGGAAATTTGGGGGGATGACAGATTATACATTGTGTCTAAAGGATGTTGGAAGCTGTCCTTATCCTACCCTTTGAGCCAGAACAAAACACAGAAACACTCTGATAACCCGCCATCTCTCTATTATCCTTATCAACATAAAGACCCTCATTAGCATAATAGTACTACCACCCTCTGAGTCATCAGGTAATTACCTCATCACTTCCTCAATCAATAAATGCTGAAAAGTTCTGACTGCCTCTTTTTCCAGGAGATTGAACATCCCAAAATTGCCATTTTGTCTCTTGCTCTTTCATTTTGCCATGAGCTGTAACATCTTTCAGAAAATTGGGAACTTTCCCATGATTAATAGATATCATTATTTTCATTTTATAGGAAGAAATCATAACTTACAGGGTTCAATGGCAGCAGGCATCAATGGAAAACTTCCCCAACCTGGTTATGATGGAACATGAATATTATCCCTCTGTATTCTGTATTCTGTATCCCTCTGTAAGACAGGAGAATCAGAAGTTCAAGCCCACAATAGGGAACTCAGAATATTAGTGAGATACTATCTGAAAATAAAAATGAATATATATGTAAAAAGGCCTGGAGATGTAGATCATTGCAAAGTTCAATCCCCAGTACCACAAACAATACCAACAAAATGAGTATTTCAAAAATGAATCTTAAAGAGTGTGTCCATCTCTGAACATACATATAGAAGACCTACTGGGATAAAATCACAGAGTTGAAATATTCTGGCCCTAATAGAAATTACTGTACAGTTATGGCAGTGGTCTAATGTGGCAGAAGGCCAAAGCGGGAACACCTACCACTTCCTGCTTCTTCTTCAGCCCTAATTACAACTCCCCTTCCTGTTTGAGTGCAAAGATAATTCCAATAAGCTCCTCGCATGTCATCAATGCCCACCCTAAGTACCACCCCCACTCAAAGGTTACATATGTCCCATACCTCCCATATTCCAGTCAAAGAAGGTGGCCCGGCCACCATGAGTTGTGTGCTCCTTTTCACGTCCTCATCTCACAAAATCTGTTCTTTTTGTACTTTTGCTTCTCTATTGTGCCAGAGTAATCTAACATAATGGTGCCACAACTTGAATGGCATAGTGCATTAACTCCTGGGAATCCCTCCCAGTTGGAGCAACCCTGCTTATGCACCACTTATTTTTTCCTCCAGGACTGTTTACTTGCCACCACTAATCCATATGCAACAGCAACCTTCCTAACTCATCACAGGTGAGCTACCATCCGGGGTTTTCTGTTTCCATTCCTAAAACTTGCAAGCTTGCCTCAGAAAACCTATTCTTGCTGTCCCTAACAGAGATAGCAGTTTTCATGCTCCTTAGGCCATACAGCCTGAGGCAAAACTATTATTTTTGTTCCCTGAGACCCCACCCTGCACTCTTCAGTGATGGCTGAGGAGAACAGGTTTTGGGACTTTCCTGTCACACTTTCAAAATGGTGATAAGTTTTTGGTAGGTGTGATTTAGGACAGCTTCCACATTCCTTGAGGGAGAGCTAAAGCTCTTACATCCCGAGATGAAGTTGTTCTCTCAGCTCACTTATAATTCGGTCTGAGGACCATTTCCTGTCCCCTGAAAAACACACCTCTGGGGTGCCTGGTTCATAATCTTGGTGCTTTTGGACTCAAGAAGGCTATGAAAACCAAAAAGGTGATCTTTTATTTATGCTTTTGTCATAATGGCGGCAAGTTGGCAGAAACCCTTCATTTTTAGGCCTTTTCCTCTTTGAGGACGTGTCTTTCTCTCACTCTGTCTTGTATAGTGGCCCAAATACTTCTGGCTCACTCTGCTCCACCAGGAAGTCTCTCTCCCTCCCCACCAGACCCCTTAGTTGATGCGTCTCCTGTCTTTACAGCTCCTCCCCTGGATCTCCCAGACCAAATCCTACAGCTTTCTCAGCCAGAGGTTTCTGTGCCATCCTCTCCCCCTTCCTCATCCCCAGTGGCCTCTAATCCTTCCCTTAGTTTCTCTCCCCAGTCTCCAATTTCTCAATCCCCTCCACCTGAACTATCTATTCTGTCAGACGGTTCTTTGTCCCCCACCCCTGCATTGCCGTTTTCCCTGCCCACCCACCATACTCAGTCTCGTGCATTCCAGCATTCCAGCAAGCCACATGGTTCTCAGCAGCCATCTTGTTGCAGCTCACAGTGAAGACAGCCACCATCTTGCAGCAATCCGCCACGTGACAGTGTGCTGCCATCTTGTGACAGGTCACAGGGTCAATGGTCACCCTGTTGTGGTCCCTCATTATGGGACCTTTAGCAGCCATCTACAGGCTGGTCCCAAGGGATTAGTTCATATTCATGTTCCTTTTTTCCCTCTCTGACCTATCTCAGAGTAATCATAATTTTGGTTCCTTTTCTGCTATTCTTATTTCAAGAGATATCTATTAATTAATCTACAAAAAGGTTCACACTAGTCTATTTATTATAGTTCAAATTGACCAAATATATTTTTGAGCACTCTGATTTTATAACATGTTTGTCAGTCTATGTATCTGTTGTCTGTTTGTCCAGTCTGTTTATACTGTATGGATTGTCTGCTCATGTTTGTCCATTTGCCTGTTCTGTAAACAGCTGTTCCTTTTTGTTTGAGTTCAACAATCTTTTTTCCTCCTCTTTTACATTTTCAGATCATTTAATCAAGGTTTATTTGGGTTATAGATTTTAAAAATGCTTCCACCTAGGTTGCCAGCTGGTCAAAATAATGCTAGAATTGGTTAAACAAAATCCTTTGGGGTGAGGAGATATTGGACAGGACTTCAACTGATGAATAAGCAAGTGGCCACCTGGTAATTTTAACCAGCTCTTGTTCATTAATCATCGGAGGCCCCAGTAATCTCATAGCCTTATGGGAGACACCCCAACTAAAGTTCATATACTAAGACAATTCATTTTTGCTGATCTGATGGTATATTCATGCCTTCAAATATAAAATTGTGATTGTTTATGGTGATAAATATTTTCTTTCAGATCTCAGTCAAGAGATTCAAATCAAATCGACATGAGGTCATCGGTCAAATGATAATTTTTAAACAAAAATTTATGTAATGTCCATCTACAAAAGGACCTAAGAGTCAATGAGTTACAATTATTATAACCTAAAAGCAATTTCTAAACTTAACCATCAGCCCTACTGCTCATGCTTTGATTATACATGTTTTATACTTTGATTATGAATGCTCTGATTAAGGCTTATTCTTGCTGAAAAGGTGTCAAACCCCAAGGCATCATAACAAATATACTAAATTCTTTTTAGATTCCTTTTACTGGGATCCACCAGATCTTTTCCAGAAAAAGGTTATATGACACATATTGGGGCCATAATTAACTATTCTCAACTGGCCTTAAATGACACCACTGCTGATATCTCTCTTAAATAAAAAGGTAAAACTAATAAAACAGGCCATTCTCCAAAAATCAGATGGCATTAGACATTCTAACACCACAGGAAGTACTCATAAAATTGTAAAATCTAAATGTGTGTATGAAAAATGGATGACATGTCAGTTTCTAAAATTCCCAGGACTTTATCCTTATCCTCCTTATGGGAAGTCATTACTAAAATTATACTCATAAATATCATGTTGATTCTATTATTTGACTCCTGAATACTTAATTGATTCTTTGCCCTTGTCTCCTTTAGACTTAGAGCTATACACCTACCCAAGATGAAAATACCTGGTATCTACTGAGGGCCACTAGTTAAAAGCTCTGCAGAGTATCCCTGACTGCCTTTCAACAATTTCAACCCTCTTCAGCTTGAAGAAGTCAAATCAGTCTCCACCCATTATCCCTCACAGCAGTTTGGGTTACTTCTTCAGAGAAAAATGCTACAGGCAGCTAAGTCAGTTAAAAATATTATGGTCAGTCAGACAGGGCTCGGGCCTCAAAATAGCCAGTACAGAGAACCAGATGTCTTGTGACTGGGGAGGAGATAGATACCTTCCATTATGGGCCAGATTCCAAGACAAAAGGCGAAACTTGGCTCTCAAACAGAGAGACCTTCTTAATATGGCTTTTCATGTTTTCCACAACAGAGATAAAAATCAAAAGGAAAAATAATAATTTGATCACTTAGCAGCAATACTTGGAGCTCTGAGACAGATAAACTGAGACAAATTGGAGCTGCCCTAGCCCCTCCTGGACCATGCTTCAAGTGCAACAAAGGAGAACATTAGACAAGAGAGTGCCCTCAACCCGTGTTCCTCTGGGGCCTTGCCCCTATTGCAATCTCAAGGGCCGTTGGAAGAGTGACTCTCCAAGCTGCCAGAGAACAGGTAAGCCATCCTCTAACTCTTTGCCCTCATAGGAGATCTCGTTACCACCGGATTCATCGCTGACTGATCTACTTGGACTTCCTGCTGAAGACTGATGAGGTTTGGAGACCACAGCCCCCCATTAAGGTATCCTTCTCAGAGCCCCAAGTCCCATGGAGGTCTCAGGTAAGACATTCTCTGTACTTGTGGACATAGAGGCCATGTATAGTGTTCTTCCTGAGTTTTCAGGCCATGGTATTAAGTCCTCAGTCTCTGTAGTGGGTATTGATGGCCAACCTACACAGGCCCTGCAGAAAGGGCCTTTTCCATGCAGGTTCCAGACTCTTTTCCTTACCCATAGCTTCCTAGTAATTCCAACATGTCCCACACCCTCTTTAGGTAGAGATCTTCTTCAAAAGCTTAACTTCTCCTTTACCTTCTCCCTCCCTACAGCTCTCATCCTCCAGACACCCTCACAGTACACCACAAAGCCATCCCCTCCCCTCCCTTCTTCTCTGGTCGATCCCATAGTTCAGGATACCCCCAATACCCACCATGCCATGCCTATTATAACTTGTCTTAGAGATCTTTCAATTTTTCTCTGTATTCCCCAATATCCCATAGCCCCCAAATATTTACAGGGACTTAAACCTATAATCAAGTGCCTTTTAGACAATGGTATTCTTAAACCTACCTATTCACTCTATGACACTCCCATTTTCCTGGTACTGAAGCCTGATGGATTTTATCATCTAGTGCAGGACCTTAGGGTAATCAATAACACCGTTACCCCAATCCACCCGGCAGTGCCAAACCCTTATACCAGGCTCTATCATATCCCTCCATCCACCACTCACTTTATAGTCATAGATCTTAAAAATGCCTTTTTTTTTACCATCCCCCCTACACCCTAATTGTCAGGATTTCTTTATGTTTATGTAGACTGACCCAGACACTCTGAAGTCTCAACAACTTACACCTGTCATCTCTATAGTAAAACCTCTCCTCAGAGACACATACCACTTCCTTCCTTTCCTAGTCATGAATTTTGCAGACACACCCCTGGTCAGGACGGGCAGGTAGATTTTACACACATGCCCCGCCACAACACTCTCAAATATCTTTTCACCTTTGTTTATACTTTTTCAGGATAGATAAAAGCCTTTCCCACAACCAGGAAGACTGTTGATGTAGTTTCTTAAAGTCCTGTTACAAGAAATCATCCCAAGGTTTGGTCTACCTCAGAGTATTCAGGCAGTGATTTCTCAAATCACTCAACAGGTATCCTCAAGCTTACACATCACCTGGTGCCTACACATTTCATACTATCTGCAATCCTCGGAAAAATAAAAAGGCAAATGGCCTCATAAAAATACACCGTATGAAACTCATTTTAGAACTACACTAACCTTGGCCTCAACTGCTACCCCTAGCTTTAGCCAAGCTTGGAACACTTCCCTGGGCTCTACATTTTAAGCCCCTTTAAACTTATGTATGGCAGACCATTCTTACTCCACAATCTCCCTACCCCCCAAAGTCTCCCTCCTCTTGCTAACTACATCTCAATCTTCTCCTTCCTATGATACTTGTTATGACAACATACTGATCTCTGCCTTCCCCAACCCTCTGAAAGGACAAACCAGAGCCTCCCATATCCCCAGGAGATCTAATTTATCTCAAATGTTCTAAATCCACTGGACTACAACCAAGATGGAATGGCCCTTACCTGGTCTTCTTGGCAACCCCAACAGCAGTTAACCCTCTCTTGTTAATTCCTACCATATAGACCAACCACAGAGATTAGGCCTTCTTCATTTTTCAGTTCTAATAATACTCGGTAAAACGCTTCCCACATGGTAAGCACATATTTAATACTTGTTTATTGATTAAATATTTTTCTGAAATACATTTTTCTGAAATACATTCTATGATTCTTGAATTACACAACTTTTATGCCACAACTGCAATGCATAGGTAGGCTACACATTGATGGTTAAGAAATTTCTATTTCTATTTTGGGAAAAGAGAGAAATATTGGGGATTGAGGTAAAAAAATATAGGAAAAATCATGTTTGAAGTCTTTCAGTTTTTATGGTGTTATTTTAAATCATTTCTGAATTCAACAAGAGTTATATGTGGGAAGTGATGTCCTTGGTGACTGCAATAAAGTTTGCCACTCTCCAACTAAAATATGGGATCCTGTGTGCAGAGATAGTGGTTTATCATACATGTCAACTTGTCTTACAAGTTGTGAAACATCCTTTGGAACTGAACAGAACATGTTAACATCCCACTGGCCTTTTTTGACAGAACTTTTGAGTAATACATTAGGAATTTCTGACTTTGAAGTGTGCCTACATTTTCTAAAAGTAATCTGCCTGAAAACTAGATTGTTTGTGGAAAATTTAAATACTGTCTATATAGATATTTGATTACCTTTTATTTCCTGTATCTGAGCACTGGTTTCTAACTTCCAAGTACTTTAAATTGTTTTCCTCATATGATGTAGGTTAAAATACTATAGATAGGGATTTCTTCATCATTAGCATAAGGTTGGCAGTTTGATCTCAGTTATCCAGATAATTACTGCTTTTTCCTTTTTACTGTTTTTCACACAGTGGTAGTTTTTGTTTATTTGTTTATTTGTTTTTTAACAAGACAGAGTTAGGTATATTTTATTCCCTCACAATACACACAATAACTATAAAATTATTTGTTGTTTAAAGTAAAACTTCAAGTTGGTTGTAGTTAGGCTCAAATATAAACTGATTCTTAGTAAGTCTCATACAATGCAATTTATTTAAACTCCATGAAGTAGTTTGAAAAAGGAAACATCAGAAAAAGATTGACAAGTAATTTGAAAAGGATTGCCTTTTTTGTTGTTTTTAGAATAAACTATATATTTAGTGGCAAACATTTTTTCTTTGTAAACATTTTCCTCTTACAACTGATTACTCTGAAAGATATAGCTTTTAATAGTGTTGTTGCAAGAAATATGTTTATTTGGTAAAATATCCAGGGATACACATATTGAATTTGAAGCAGATTACCATGATCTCTCACAGTTTTCTTCTGTGATAATAGTCACTATACTTCATGTTATGTTACATGCATAGTTCTCCACTCCACTTGTAGCTTGACCATCAGGGAAATATTCTATTTTCTAAATGTTTTTCTCCTTTTTATTCAATACATAAATGTCCATCAGAAAATACTCCTTTTTACAATTTAAATCTTATTTTTTTTCTTACAATAAAGACATTTACCAAGGAACTAAAATAATATCTCCCATTCCATGAATTTATCATAGCTATTTTAACTTTTGCACAATACTCTAAAGTTCTTACATGTAGAATTCATATTTCATAAGACTGGTAGTTTGGAAACTGTTTATCCATGCCCTCATTCATTCTTTCTTTCAAATTTATAAATAAAGTGGCTCCTTTGGATTGGGCACCAAGTTAGATGCTAGGAAATAAATAGATGGATGTGGGAGTTAATTTTTTTTATTAACTTGACTAAATCTAGACACATCTAGAGAGGTAGAAATTGCTTATATCTGGATGTTTCTGTGAGGATGTTTCCAGATGACACTGACATAAGAAGTCTGAGGAAGAATGAGTGGGAAGATCCTTTTAATGTGAGCAGGTACCATCTAATTTCTTGGGGTCCTAGATGAAACAAAAAAGGGGAGAAAAGCTAATTTTCTTTTTTTTCCTTTAGGTAGAATATCCTGCTTTTCATGACCTTGAACATGACTCTGGGACTAGTATCAGAAGACTCTTCCAGCCTTTTCAGACCTTAAGATTAAAATGAAAAGTACACCACCTGATTTTCTGGGTCCCAAGACTTTGAGCATAGGTTCAGTCATGCCACTGGCCACCCTAGTCTCAAGCTTGCAGATGGCCCATGACCCTACAGCTTTTATAGGCACTTGAATGAATGAATTCCTTTATTCAATCCACTCTTACTTTTCTATTTCTCTCTTTGTCTGTCTGCCTTTCTCTGTCTCTTTCTTTCTCTTTTCCTATACATCCTATTTATACTATTTCCAATGTGTAAAAATGAATTCAATTTCTATTTTTCTGGACCTTATGATTAGTGAGAGAGCTTTGAGTTATCCAGTAATCATAAATAAATGTAAAATCTTGCCTTGACTATACTACCATATGTTGCTATGGGTGTAATAAATTTTTAACAAGCAATAATATTAGAAAATTTCAAAAAGGGCAGATAGAACACTGAAAAATAGTTAGAGAAAGCAATGGTTATTTCAGAAAAAAAGGAGGAGCATGGTAACAAGTTCATGGTGCAAAAACTGCTGCAGGAGTGGTGTTGGCACGCAAACAGATACTCCAGTTCAGTGCTCCTCTTTCTTCACAGGAGGAAGCCATTCCTTCTCCTCCACTGTCTTTGACTAAAGCTTGTTTTCCATTTCTAGTTTCTAAAGAATTCCCTATTTCTTAGGGTCTTGCTTTAGGTTTCCCCTAAATTCTTCTTTCACAAATTCTCTCTATATTTTTTCACATTTTAAAATTTGAGAATTTAAATTTAATGCCACCAGTGATTTTATATTTTCAGTACTTTTCTGATTTTTACCTTTTCAAAGTACATTTTAATTACATGTTTACCTTAATTTAATTCCTGAAAATTTCCATATTTATCTCTCTACTGAATTTATGGCCTAAGATCTATAACATGAAAATATATTAAGATGCAGGACTTTCAAGAGAATTCCTAATTTTAGGCAAACATTCACATCTTTGAATTATTCAGATACATTTTGACCTGTTCTTTATCTTCTATCAAGGGCTCCTATCAGAACAAACAGAATTCTTTTATATGTTATGTTCAGAATAAGCTCCAAACCCTGGCTCTATCAATAAAATCAAAATACCTTTTGTCAGATCAAGAGAAAAGAAATAAGACATAAATACATAAAATTAAAATGAAAGAAAAGACAGAACAATGGATGCCTCAAAAGTAAAAGAATTACAAGATACCTGGGGATTGCAAGATGGTCGACTGAGTGGCACACGATAAGAGAGCCTCTCTGAGAAAAGTAAAAATAAAAACAACTCAGACGCTGGAATTTGGCAACATGGAGAAAGCCAGACAAAAGGAGAGGAATTCTCATGACCCAGGAAGAAACAGGAAAAAAGAAAAAAAAGAAAGTAGAAGAAGCATGGACAGAGGGCTGGAGCTGGGCAAGCCCTGATGCTGTACTGGCACGTCTTAAAGTCAGGTGACTCACGATCGAGCTGAGATCGCGGCCCTGCCGAGAGTGGGGGTTGGTGAGCTCCAAACCCTCAGCTGGAGGAGGCACTATGGCAGGGAGTGGAAACAGCCAGTTGAGCTGCATGAACTTTGGTGAGTGATGGGAACTGGATTCCCCAGATCGGGAGAACTGGTTGGGTGACATTTTGGAGTTGGGCAGGGCCAGCTTGAATCAAAACCCGAGTTGGTGACTGCTGATGACTCCTAGTCCAAAGCAGATTGGTGGGATCTTCTTGGGCAGGCCACTCCCCTGGTTGAAACCCAATAGCCAGGGAGGAGGCTTTTCTGGGCCAGTGGCATCCCCAGGGAACACACAAACTTGTTGAAGCATAAACAGGTTGACTGGTATAGGGGGAGGAGCCAGCTGTCAGCATGCAACCCACAGATCTGCAGCAGACTGGGGGGCAGTACTTCCCTAGCAAGTGTGCTGCAGAAAAGCTGTAAGCAAAGGAAAAGCCCAGAGACCTCCACCACCAACCTGTCTGAAGGGGGCCGGAAACATGACAAGACAAAGAACAAAAGGTTCCCAACTGCAGAACCAGGGAAAGTGAGTCCAGCAGAGGTAAAAGCAGAGAAGGTTGAGAGCAGCAAACCTGTAATGTCAGAGACAACCTCATCAGAAATAAAGAAATACCTCCGTGACCTATAAAAGAAGTCCTGGGTAATCCTCAAGTAGACACAAATGAAAGAATGGAGGAACCCAGAGAAAGGAGAGAAGCCTTTGATGAAGAATATAAACAAAATCTAGAACACATGAAACAGATCCAAAGAGAATATCAGGAAATTAAAAACTCCATTGAAAGTTGGCAAAACCTTTTACCAGAAAGTAAAGACAAACTTTCAAAACTTGAAGATAGATTTGCAAAGTATGATTGTGAAAGGAAGGATCTCTTAAAAATAACAAGAAACCAGGAAGCAATGATACAAAGGCTAGAAGATAACAAGGGGATATATAACCTAAGAACAAAATATGTGAATGAAGATGCAGCAACAAATAGAAATGAAATAAAAAATCTATTCACAGAAATAATTAAGGAAAACTTCCCAAACATAGGTAACGGAAGTGAAGTTCAGATAAATGAGGCATACAGAACCCCAGCCGGCTACAACCAAAACAGATCTACACCCAGACATATAATAATCAGGATCCCAGAAATCCATCACAAGAACAGAATATTAAAAGTGGTCAGAGAAAAGAAACAGATTACCTATAAAGGAAAACTCATCAAAATCACAGCAGACTTCTCAGTGCAAACCATCAAATCAAGAAGAGCTTGGAGCAAAATATTCCAAGCCCTGAAAGAAAATAACTTCCAACCCAGAATGATGTACCCTGCAAAACTGTCTCTCAAAATTAATGGAGAGACAAGATATTTCCACAACAAAGAGGAACTGGGGGAGTTTGTGACCACCAATCCAACCCTGCAAAGAATACTGAAGGACATTCTAGAGAGAGAGAAGAAAATCACCAGGGTTCCAGGAATAATGGCAGAAAGGCCTCAAAGAAAGGG
>PVLA01013841.1:0-34326 GCA_004027455.1 Hydrochoerus hydrochaeris | reverse complement strand
AGCCATGTTCATAGCAGCACAACTTGTGATAGCTAAATCCTGGAAACAACCAAGATGCCCATCAACTGCAGAGTAGATGAAAAAGATGTGGTATTTTTACACAGTGGAATATTACTCAGCTATAAAAAAGGATGATCTTGAGGCCTTCATGGGTAAATGGAGACAACTTGAGACTATCCTCATTAGTGAAATAAATAAGAGTTATATTTATAAATATCACATTCTGTCTCTAGTGTAAAAAGTGATAAGAACTATAAGAATAATAAAACCCAAAATGTATAATTGCTATTGTAAAAAAGAGAGGAAAAGAAAGTGCTCTAAGGGATATAACTGCATGTATGTTTGAGTGTGTAAAATAGATGACCATATTACTGAATCTTTATTGGATCTTTGAGCAGGACTGTTTTTAGTCTGACTGTTTGAATGTCTACAATGTACCCTTTAACTTTGTAACTTGAACAACTACATCCAAGATGACAATATGTAACTTATAAACTAGTGATTTCTTGTTGGGTCCTTTTCTCATTTTCCTTTTTTTTTTTTCTTTTAGAATTCTGTATTGTTGCTACCCTTTTTTCTGTTTTGCTTTTTTTTCTTCTCTTTAAATAAAATTGATATATGTATAACTGCTATTGTAAAAAAGAGGAAATAGGAAGCACTATAAAAGATATAGCTGCATGTATCTTTAGGTGTGTGGGATTGATAACCATATTTCTAGGTTCTTGTCGAATTGTTGAACAGATCTGTCTGCACTCTCACTGCTTGAGTGCCCACTTTGTGTGCTTTAATTTTGTAACTTGAAAAACTATTTCTAAAAGAACAATAATTTATCAACTAGTGATTTCTTAGTTTATCTTCTTTTCTTGAAATTCTGTAATATTTCTATCCTTTTTCTGTTTTCTTTCTTTAAAAAAAAAAAAAAACCTCCTCTACTTGCTCTGCAGGGAGACTGCTCCCTCGAGGTCCTCTCAGGAACTCATGTTTTTCTACTGCTGCCCTTTGAGATGCCCTCACTATGCCAGTACACAAAGTTAAGGGACATTACCTATTCTGTTCAGTTGAAGAGAGACTTCCATGCATTGTAAGATAGCATCTTCTGTTACTATTTTTTATTTTATTGAAAAAAGCTGAAACAAATTTTCACAACAAAATAATAGAATAACAATAGCTAATATATTGCATATTGTCATCCTCAAAGCTGCTACTCAGAGTACACTATATGGGCATAAACAATTCTCCAATCAATATTACCATGACTTTTCTTTTCAGTGAACTAAGAGGTAGTAGTAATATAGCCACTTGGCATTTTTCTCCCTTTTCTCTTCCTTACTTTTCCTTTCCCCCCATCCTAGGTCCTTTTTCATTTTAAATAATTACTTCTCAGGACCAGGGACTTAGCTCAGCACCCTAAGTGCCTGCCTGGCAAACACAAGGTCATGAGTTCAATCATCAGTACCTAAATAAATAAATAAATAAATACTTCTCATTTCACACTTTCTATTGTACATTCTAGATTTTATTTACTCTTTCAACTTCTCACACCAGAGAGACAATAAGATATTTACACATGTGAGCCTGATTTACTACTTATGAGTATGGTCTCAAATTGTATCAACATGTGCTAAAGAGCTATGTTTATCACCATAAAGTAAAGTGAAAATGGATCAAAGATCTAAACATTATAAACAGAAACTCTCAAGCTACTGGAAGACAAAGGTAGTAGAAATCTTGAAGACATAGGCGTAGGCAGATCTAATGACCAAAACCCATGCTTGACATGGAAATACTTCAAAGAAACAACAACAGAGATTTCATCTTATTTAAAAGCTTATGCATAACAAAAGAGAAATTACCAACAGCGCGAAAAGACAACCCACAAAGTGAGAAAAAATTTTAGTCTACTGTCCCTCAGACAATGGACTTCTATATGAAACTTATAAATCTTTGAAAAAATCAGATCCCCAAATTCAAAGACCCAGTCCAAAAATGGTCATCTAAATTAAATACACAGATGAATACAAATGTCCAATAAGTATAAGAAAATGTTCAAATTCATTGGTCACTTGAGACATGCAAGTTAAAGCAACACCAAGATTCTATCTCACTCCAGAAAGAGTGGCTATCATTAAGAAATCAACCAATAGGCAAGTCATGTGGGACCCAAAAAGAGAAAAAAGTCAGAAAGTGCCTCCTGTGAGCCTAATGGTGTGTGGGCTGAGAATCACCAACTCCCCCCACCCACTCCCTGAGGAAGCAGGCTGGTGAGGAGGACCAGCTGAGTTTGAGGCAACTGATGTACAGGGACAGCTGAGTGCTTGCATTTTTTGGTTGACTTGCAGGCCAGGGGCCGGTGGTCTGAGCATCTACAGGGAGGATAACAGTGTGCAGTATAGAAAATAAGGGAGAGTTCCTTCTATCTTGTTTTTGAGATAAATATTGTTCTCACTGTTTTGTTTTGTTCTGATTAATTGTTTTGCTTTATTCAGTGTTCTGTTTTGATTGATTTTATACTGTTTTGGTTTGGTTTGATTTTACTATGTCTGATGGACTGGACAACGATTATAAAGATAACAAGATGTACTGTAGTAGCCATTGTTGTGTTCCTATTGTCCTGCTTTGAAATTTGGTATGTAGAGAGCCTTTTTTCAGCACTATTGATTAAAGAGTCTTTCTCCCAGGCACGTTTGCCTCCTTTGTTAAAAATAAGGTGGCTGAGTGTCTTTGTAGTGGTGTCTATATATTCAATTCTGTTCCACTGATTCTCAGGTCTGTTTTTTACCAGTACCATGTTGATTTTATCATAGTAGCTTTGTAGCATAATTTCAAGACAGGAATTGTGATGCCTCCTGCCTTGCCTCTGTTGCCCAGGACTGCCTTTGCTATTCTAGGTCTCTTTTGTTTCCAAATGAATGTTAGGAATTTTTTCTCTAGATGTGTGAGGTATGATAATGAGGATTACATTAAATCTGTACAACAGCTAAGTGAGTGTGGCCATTTTGACATTAGTTCTTTCTATCCATGAGCAAGAGATATCTTTCCATTTTCTGATTTCATCTTTGAACTCCTTTTTCAGAGTACTGCAATTTTCAATATACAGGTCTATTACTTTCATTGTTAGATTGATTCCTAAGTATTTCTTTTGCAAGTGAAGAGTGTTGTTTCTCTAAATTCACTCCAATGAGTTTATTGTTTGTGTATAGTAATGTTATTGATTTTTGACTTTGTATCCAGCTGTCCTAACAATTTATTTATTAAATCTAAAGTCTTTTGGTGAAGTTTTTTGGGTCTTCTGTATTGAGTATCATGTCATTTGATTAGTGATAATTTAACTTTTTCATTTCCTATTTTTATCCCTTTTGTTTCTTTCTCTTGTTTAATTGCGCTGACTAATGTTTCCAGAACTATACTGAGCAGGTGTGGTGATAGTGCGTATCCTTGTCTTGTTCCTGATTTTAGAGTGAAAGCTTTCAGTTTTTGTCCATTTAGTATGATGTTGGCTGTTGGTTTGTTTTAGATGACTTTTATCAGATTGAAGTAGAGACCATCTATGCCAATTGTAGAAGTTTTTATCATGAATGAAGGTTGGACTTTGTCAAAATCTTTTCTGCATTTATTGAGATAGATCATGTGATTTAAGAGGAGGGGCTAATCACCTAGATTCCTCCAGTCATGCTGGTTTTCAGGTCCTGGATTCTTCACATCTTCTATTATTAACATTTTTATCTGTCATAAATTTTCATTGTGTCAATGCCTTTTTATTTTATATTCTAAAAAAATAGGCACTATAAATTAAGTTTAATTTTGTCAAGGAGAGTTTATTAACTTAGCTATCAATTCTTTTTGAGCCACTATTTAAATAATCACTAGTCAAACTTTCAACAATGTCCACAAAACTAAATAAATCTTATTTCTGAAGAAAGTCAAAGGATTCATTTAGACATACTTATTTTCTTGATACAGAAAATTCATACAAAATTTTTATATAATTAATATGAAACCAAAATCCATATTCTTTTCTTCAAACAGATCATTATTACAATAAATGCTATATTTGAAAGTGGTGTGTCTTTAAGAATTTTCTAAAATGTCATAAAGACACAAAATACTTAATATTTTAGTGAAATGCATTTTCCTCAATAATGAACCAATACAAAGAAAGTTGCTCATTTTTCTAAAACCTGAATCTTACAAAACAAGATAATACATTTTTACATAAATATATATATATATAATTAATAAACACCTGTAGATTATGCAAAGAATTATTTGACATTTTTGAATCTAGGTAAAAAGAATTTTTATTTCAGTGAAGATTTTTACCATCTCACCTCAGTTTGACTGGTATTATCAAAAATAAAACAAAACAAAACAAAAAACTGATGGCAAAGATGAGAAAAAGGAACATTTATACAGTATAGAAGAGAATATAAGTTAGTATAGCTATTATTCAAACCAGTGTGATGGTTCCTTGGAAAATTAAAAATAGGCGTGCTGTATAATCTAGTTATGCCACTCCTATATATATGTCCAAAGGAAATGTACTAGTCAGTCATGAGGCAGAATGAAATCTTGTCATTTGCAGTTAAAAGCATGAAGCTGGAAATATTTATTTTAAATGAAATAAACCAGGTGCAGATCAGTAAGCTCTGCATGTGCTGGCTTATAGGAGGGGGGCCAAAAACAAAACAAAAAACCTTGAATCATAATCCCTAGTGTGATTTGGCAGGGCGCTGGTGAGCAGGGAAAGATGTTAAAGGTGGACAGCCCATGCCATATGCAAAGATGGAAATATCACACAGAACCTCATTAAAAGTGCAATTAATATGTGCTAAAAATAAAAGACATTTCACAGAAGTAGAAAGTGTTTGTGAGGGAGGTGTATGCATGTGCAGTTCCCACACTATATTTTGAGATGTAGGTCTTATTATGAAGGAAGAAGCTCAAATTGGGGATGAAAACTCACTTCAAATTATAGCTATGTTACTTGGTAGCTGCATTTTATTTATCCCAAATATACTGTTATTATAGGGAGACTACAATAACTATGTCACAGATATGTTATCATTTAAATGAAATTATTTAAATGAAACATTGTGCCTAGTACCTGACAAAATAAGCATAGAATACATAGTAGTTTTTTTTCTGCTTTCTTGTTTTAGTTAGATTCAAACTATCTCTAAAATAGTTTTCCTTTCATGGAGACTAATCCTCTGGGCACAAAAATTGTGTTTATTAAAATGTCACATTTTAAAATTCCTCACATATTATATATCTTTAGTATAAGACCACTTTTAAGAAATTGACTTTGAATTTTAAAAACATATACATTGAAGCAATTAAAGTGTTCTCAGCTAGTTTCATCAATCACAAGGTTATTTATTGTGCATGTCTGCCACAACTGAAATGCTACCATAACCTTGGTTCCTCCTTAGATAATTTGTCTTTTTTAAAGCACCTTAAATTTAAAGACATTTAGACATTATATAAAAAGTTAAATCAGAATATGTGCTTAAACACTCATATAAGGAAAATTATAATATACAATAAAGCATGGGATTTGTTTGTGCTGTTTGCTTCTATGAACACTCCATTTCCAACAAGTCTGACCTTTTGTGAGAAATTAATGCTACTCAATTGTTTCTAAAATTTATTTTTCACAAAATTATGCCAAATTACTTTTTCCTTTAATGTACTTATTATTACCAATTAGTGGATTTAATTGTTAATATGATACCAGGTTATGCTGAACAAATTCAGAAGAAATTACTTTTTGGTTATGCATGATAGTTCTACAAACTGCATATTCTAGGTGATGATTTAATTAATTCCTGCATCTAATAAAACACTTTGGAAATTGCTCTAGTAGTAATCTTCTGAGAGACCTTGGCATATAATAATACATTTCCATGTATTCTGAATTATATATGTGTTTGTACTACTGGATGAAAGATTTCAGGAAAAATAATAAAAATAACTGCAAGTAATATTGTTTTTCCTCTAGTTTTATTTAAAATCTATGAATGTTAAATACTAGATATTTACATTTATAATGACTTGAGCTCCCTGCTGAATTCTAATGTGGACTTGAAATTGAAAAGCCATTAAATAAAAACACTAAATTAATGGTGGCTTTCATTTTATTTTGAAGTCTGTCTCTGAATATAAGTTCTGGAATGACCATTATCTGCCTGAGGTGAAATATTCCAAGTAAGTTTTCACCTCTAACCAAAAAGGACATCATTATACTACAGCTCACTGAAACTGGTTTTTGATTATTTAAATAACAATTGACTTCTCAAGTTCTCTATTAAATTCCACTGAACTTCGTAGCAGCTCCTTAAATATGGTTTACAAATTACATGTAGGTAGTTACAGTTTTCCTCTCAAAGTCACAATTCAACAAAAATACATTATGTGAACAGATAAGAAGTTTTAGCCAGTGTACTGGAATGTAGTTCTTTACAATTTACCTCAGCAAGTCTCAGGATCTTGCATGTAGCAAAATGTGAGATTTAGTAATGTCAGAGGTCAATATGTTAAAAAAGTCCTTTAGGCCTTCCTTTTTCTGTTGTCACAGAAAAACATCTGTCAGATTTTGGTTAGCTTACTGGGCTTTTTGTAAAAAAAGTTGATATTTAATTTATAATGCTTGCTTCATTCTTAGCCTATAAATATTAATAACTTTGCATGCTTGTCTTCTAGGACACAGCATGATAGTAACAGGAAATTGTGAAACATGATTTTTAGCTTCTGTTCGTAACAGTAGCATTTTGGAATAAAGAACTTCCTGATTTTCTAACACATATGGAGACATTACTTAGAAATTTATTTTCCTAAGTGCCTAGAAAAGAATAGCAATTTCTTTGTAACAGATGAGATCCTCCTTGATTGCTGGTTCATTATTTTATTTCTTTATTTTATTCTAGAGTAAAATAATGCTTACTTCATTTAAAAGAAAGCATTCACAATAGATTTAAAACTGCTAGGATTTTGCTACAGCATTATTACCTTATTACTATCAGTAATCATATTAATTGTTTTTGATATTGTCTAAAATACATTTATCCATAGGAATATTGTTTTTTATTATATTTTTACATACCTAAATATTTATTGCATCTCTAGTGAGTTCCTTCTCCATCATCATCCTTTTCAGAATTATTTTCAGAGTCTTAAGTAGAACTCAGGGCTTTATTTTAAAATTATTTTTAGGCCCAAGACAACTGTTCTGCACACTCTTCTAGGTACATCAAAATTCTTAGAACTAGAGAATATTTAGACTCCATATATGTCTTAGAGACTTGGACCACCTAGCAACCGTTTTGGAATAAAGTCCAAAGAAGTTCAGTTTTCATATTTTCACCTTTGCATAGTAAATGACATTTTGGCTGAACTAGAGAAACAGTGACTATTAATCTTCACCTCTCACTTTTGATAGAATATGCTATTTATGTACAATATTCATTTTTAACAAATAACATCTTGGCATAGATTTTTTAGGAAGCCTGAGTAGGGTGAGTAGAACACAAATGGAAGAAATGCAACCTATACATCCAGTGGGGAGGTGCTTTTACTTTATTGTTTGGTTTTTGATTCCTCTATTAGAAAAATCTTTATATTAATTATTTTATTTTTTATTAAAATTAAACTGACATAAAATCCTAAAAAAATGCACATATTGCCATGTGATATTTTCAAACGTGCATTGTTTGTTATTTAATCCAGGTTAAACATATCCATCTGCTCAAAAGTTTAACATTTCTTCCCTATACTCACAGTTCTTGGGAGGCTGAGGCATGGGGATCTAAGCTTGAGGCCAGCTTGAACTACCTGACAAGACTGTATCTCAAAAAACTATCATTTCTTTGTGGTGAAAATTATGTATTTCAGAAAACAGTAAATCACAGCGTCTCAGTGTGCAGCATAGTTCTCCTCAGGCCCTTGCTCATGAGGTGCTGGGCATGGCCTCTGAGAGGGAGAAGTGACAGCATCGCTGTTTCCTAGTGGTGCTCCCATCACCCATGTAGTTAGAAATACAACTGTGACTCCTGGAAAACAGTGTCCCTCTTCATTATGGTACATTGGATGTTCTGTCACAACTCATGAAGTTCCCATATCCTTAGCTTAATAACTGACAGATATTTGAATAGCCATGAAAGATAGATGTTATATAAAACAACTACAAAGTTATTCTTTATATTACTTATGTGTACAGGATAAATTTCTAATTCTGTGTGAAAAAATGTGTGTGTGTCTATGTGTGTGTGTAACTCACTGACAGTGAAACCCTGTGACAGGAAATATGTGGTGTTATAAGAAAACTGTATTTTCTTTGATTCACAGCAGTTTCACCATGAGCTTAAGCAGGGAAGTGAGTTGTTGAAGCCAACATTTCAGTTTACAGTGATGTCTAGCTTACAGCCATGCAGTCTGAGACCACCCATCCTGATTTGTAGACCTATAGCAGTCTAGTTTAGATTTCAGAAAATCTGTCACTTTAGACAGCTGACTATAAAAGTAACACAGGAAATCTTTAGAGATGTGTTTTATAAACACTTAAAGAATGTTTTAAATTTCGATTTCGCTAAGTTGTGTCCCATGAAGACATGTGCATGCTGAAGTAATAAACCCCACTACTTGAGAATGTTCTTGGAGACAGCCGTTTGCAGTGTAAGTACAAACTAGCTCAATGGGGTGGACTACCCAGTGTGAATTGTACTCTCATAGGAAAAAATAGGAACACAATGAAGATGAGGAGAATATGATGTGAAAACATGGGGAGAGGATATCCAACAGTGAACTGGGAGCAGCTGACCACACTAGCCCTGCTGCCCCATGGTCCCAAGCTTGCAACCTCCAAAACTGTGTGAAAATGAATTTCTGTTGTTTTAAGCAATTCAGTCATTCGTGGTCTGTCCTGACAATTTTAGTACATAACACAGAGCTTCTTCCTTAACCATGTTGCCTCCTGGGTACCTACATGCCATCTTTCCAAATCAATTTTTATTTAACTCTAATTCATGCCCAATCTTTTGCTTAACATGAAAACCAATATATATTCTTCAGTAGAAATATTTTGCACAAATTTATTTAGGATAACTAACTTAGCAATAGCAATCTTCCTTGAACTTTCTACAGAAAAAATAATCAAGATTTGCTTACTTGTTTCGCAGTTTCCCAAACTTTTTATTCTGCACACAGACATCAGCTACCAACTAACCCTCACAGATTCAAACGGTACTGGTGAACAGATGGCCTCTGCTCTCCACCAGGCAGAAAAACCACTGACACTAGATGGCAGAACATGTTAGACTCTGCCTCATCTGTCTTAACTTCATGCTATCTGATAATTTTGCTTAAGTGATCTAAGATCATTTAGTAAATAAAAACATTTTATAGAAAAACATCCTTGACCTATTTTAGCTTTGAAGGTTTTAAAAAATGCTTTTCTTTTACAAGTGATACATATATGCAAGTGTAAACGTAAAGCTACTTATTTAGGTAATCAATAAGTTTTTTCATAAATAACCATTAAATGTGATGTTGACTAATGATCTATGTCTTAAGCGCACAGCATCAGAACATTTCTCAGACATAGAAATTTGATGCAAAGCAGTTAGTCTTACTTTAGGAGAGACAGTTATCCAGTTACTACCATCTTAAAATGTCGCAAACTAGCTTTACAGCTATTAAGTAAGTTTGACTCATTCCTGTTAGGTATTGTGAGAAGCTCCACCTTATGGGTTCCTGAGCACATGCTAGAAATAAAACAAGAGCCTGTTTCCAAATACCATCAACAAAACTGACCAGTCCCTCAACCAAAACAATGGAAAAATGTAAAGCACAAAAAGAAACAGGAAAACAAAAGAAGGGTAAATGTAAGGAAAGAAAGAGGGAGAAGAAAGGAATGGAGAAAAGAGTCATTGAAAGAAAATAAATGTACAAAATGGAAATAAAGGGTATAAAAGTCCAATATGCCTAGGTACCTAAAGAATAAAGACAAATCAATTATATATAGTAACTTTCTAGTTTTTTAATTTGTTAATAAATGTTGTAAAGACATGAAACTACTGGAGATGACTACATAATATATATTATGAAAAATGCTTAAATGTTAAGAGAATACATAGTCTAAAACTATTAATGTGGAACCACAGTCTTATGTAGAATAAGGTTTTTGTTTTTAAAATAATCCTTGGAAACAGTTGATTCAAAGAAGTTCTGGTTTACATGGATACTCTTGGAAAACAAAAACATGAACCAACTAAAAATTTCTACCTTAGACCAAATGAAATGCAATTAAATGCTGGTTGGGAAACCTCAAATGCCCATTTTCTAGACAAATCTTACAAGAATCTTTTATGTAGAACATAAAACAAAGGATTTCCCCAAGGAAGACTTTCTTTTTAACATCTCCAATGCTTATGGAAGCTTCAAGAAGAAAATAACAAGGTATCTCTTGGTGTTGTTATTTTACTGAAGGATTTGCGGTACTTAGGATTTGTGAGACCCCAGATCCAGCTACTACTTGAGGAGCTATCAGTTCATTACATTGTGTATCAGTGTTCTCTCTGAAATATGTATGGAATTTAAAGGATATGGAAGCAGAATTCGATATTTGGAAAAATGTTAGTAAAATATAAGAAGTAGCATGCCTTCATTATTAGATCAATCTAATCAGACACAATGTGCAATCAGCCATACTCTTTGTCAGCAGTTCCATCCCCAAACAAGATACAGGTCATAAAAGAGAAAAAAACTGTGAAGACAAAAAGCAGTAGATTTATGAATCACTTCTTTAGTTTATATATGCAATACTTCATAATTATGTGTGGAAATATGACATTTTTCTCATGAGAAAAATTAAAGATACAAATCTTAAATGCAAAATTTAAAACAGCTGTTTGAGAAGATGAAATTTAAAATATTAAACAATCTCCAGTTTAAAAAGGACCCCACATTATAAAGCAGCCATTTAGTTGATGTTTTAATCCCCTCAACGGCATGCTAACCAAGCAATCATTCCCTCTGTTTTTGAACCCTGTTTTGTCAGCAACACCACACTCTGCCTGCCAAGACTCTGTCCGAAGCACTTGGATTATTTACAGCTAATATTTGGTGTATATAGAGCCAAATATATTCAGTTCACTCCGTGTGTATCAGTCCTTTTGGATGCTGAAAGAGGGAAAGCCTATTAGATTTTTAATAAGCAGTGATGTTCATTATGCCTCCATCTTTGTCTCTCTAGCTCTCTGTCTCTCTGTCTCTCTCACTCTCTGTCTCTCTCTCTCTCTCTCTCTCACACACACACACACACACACATTTTTCTTCTATTTGAAAGAAATTTCCAAGGTAATGAAGATACGATATGGCTATGAAATCTTTTTTCACATTGACTAATTCACTGTACCTTTTGGGCCTTTTATTTGGAGGAATCCTAGACCCACTTTCACATGAAAAAAAATGTCTCCTATTTGGTTTGGTAGAGTGCAGCTGTCAGCACATCTCTTCTGCCACACATCCAGCACGCAGAACAGAGGTTCACGCATACTTTCTTCAGCTACTTAAATGTTTCCTGTACATGTCTCTAGTTATTTTGTATATCAAAGTGTTGCAAATAACATATTTTATCTAGATAAACTAAAACCAATTGGCCAGGGGCCAAGATATTGATGCACATAAAGTTACAGAATTATCCTCCAATTGTACCACCTACTGCTATCATCTAAACGTCCATGCCCTCCAGACTCACATGTATCCCTGATCACCAGTCCAGCGGCACTGGGAGGGCCCTTGGTGGGTCGAGCCAGAAGAAGCTCCCAGCTGCCTATACCTCTCCGCAAGTGCGGCCACAGTGAGAAGGCCCTGCCCAGGAGCCAGGAAGTGGAGTGTCTAGATACCACATCAATCATTGACTCAGCGTGGGCTTCTTAGTGTCCAGAGATGTAAAAAGTAAATTTCTGTTATAAGCTTTTGTATTTTTGTATAAAGCCCACCTTGAATGCATATATTAAAATTGCACAATATATACAAATGTGATCATATTTTATAACACGCAAGACTACAGCACAACCCCCCCTTCTTGCGTATATAGAAGGCATATATTGTTGTGACATAATTTAATGTATTGGGTCCTATCTATCACAGAGAAAGAAGTATGAGCTAAAACATAGATGTAGAAGATGTGTAGTTTTTCAGTTATTTTAAAAACTCAACCCCTAATACATAAAAAGAGAACAAATACACATAGGACATATCTGAAGATAACAACCACAACAAAAACAAAAATGGCCAAAGGCGTGAAAGAGAGAGAACTTGACAATGACACTGTTGATAAAGGTGTTGATAAACTGAGACAAGCAAGGAAAAAGTTTGAAAAACTGAGACTCCATGATCTGAACATCTCTCCCTCTACAGAAGCTGCCTTATGTCATTCTGATTCAACTAACTGTAATGCAGAATAGAAGACAAAACTTTTATTCGATCCTGTCTGCAGTTTGTAAGATAGGGTCTATAAAAGGACCTTGGGTAGAACAAAAATGATACAGGTCCCCACCCCAGAATAAACACATATACACACACACACACACCTACACACACACAGCAGTACTTGACTACAATTTGAGCATTTTAGAAAAATGAAATTGAAAATTAAGACTGTATAGGTGAGGGCAATCTCCTGTCCATAAAATCGTGCAATATAATCAAATATAGAAGGGTAGAACAGTTTGTAAGGGAGCAAACAGAGACCAAAATGTCAGCTTAGATGCTTTGCTTTAGAAGACTCAAGTGTCTATCCCACCCTCCACTTCACTGTAAGTTAGGTTTGAGTAAACGAAAATATAGCTGCACAAAACACTAAAATGTATTCCTGTATTTTATTGACATACAACAGATTTCTATTTCCTGTGAACCTAAGAAAAATAGTGCCCATTAATATTGTTTGTAGGGTGCATTAGAGAAACAGAAGAAAAAGAATATATTTTAGGATGAGTACAGACATATTGTTTAAGGAACTCATTAATAACACCAATCTTAAAAACAGTATGTGGTAATGTAAACAGAGAAAAGGAGGAAGGACCAGAAGAGATGAATGGATTATTGTATGCTGGGTAAAAATAATTTAATTTATTCTTACTATATTGTAGGATTTCACTCAGCAATCAGGGGACCAAGAATTGATCGATTCTGTGGACCAACTGTCAAGTTACAGGCCAGAGGTTTGAACTAGATTTGATGGGGACTCAATGAGATTCCCATTAAGGAAAATGAAGTAAACTATGGCTTCATTAAGAACACATGCCATCAGGTGGAAGCATTTTTTTCATGGGGAATGAGTGAAACCAAAACCTAGTTTCCACTATTCCAGGAATCCAAATGGAGACATTAAGGACCCAAAGCTAGATCATGATGGTAGAAACAATTAGAAACCAATGGATTTTTAAACACTAAGGATTTAAAATCACAGAACGTATTCTATAGTTAGCAAGCTTATTATGATTAAATCAGTAACACCTTCTGGGCTAGAAGGGACTTACTGTGGCACTGAAACATGTTAACTGTATCCAAATGTTAATGATCTAGATGGCAAGAAACAAACAGATTTGTTAACAACACAAACCATGTAATGCAGTGCTGGTACATCCTTACAGCACATTACATCCTGTTGAATATGTGCCTTTTAGAGACTTACTTCACTTAAAATTATGTTATAATTTCTCAATAATCTTGTATAAGATTGAACTAAGAGAAAAAAACAAATTGTTGTCTTACAGAAAAGACATCTGTGCAGGGGTAACAGAGACTTTCCACCCTGCCCAAAACCTCTGGAAGGCTAGAGTATTGAGCAGAAAGTTTTCTACAATGTGTAAAAGTTTATCCCTGCTTTAAGGAAAGGAACATTTCAAAAAGACAATTAGAAGCCAAGCATGATGGTGCATACCTGTAATCCCAGTACTCAGAAAGCTGAGGTAGGAGTATCATTGTAATTTCAAGGCCACTCAAAAATACATGAGTTCAAGACCAGCTTGAATACATAATGTTACCCTGTTTCAAAAACATCCAAACATAAAATCCCATGGCAAAGTGTGCAATTATGCAGAATACAGTCTCCAAATGTAAAAAGAACAACATGATTTCAAGAGATGGTTTGAAATTCATTTGTATTTTATGCAATAGTGAATGTATCAATTATATTTGAACAATGAAATTCAAGTGAATCATGCAGATATTAGAGTTAATACTGGCTATTTCATTTGAATTCACTGAATTTTATTTCATTTGTGTATTCTCTGTTATCGATGTAATTACATAAAAGAGGAACAGGCTCATCAGTAAGAATTTTTTCATCTCAGTGTGGGAATTATTTGACTAAGACACAATAATTACTTCCTATTAATGTATATACCAGTTATTTTCACATTATAGAATTCATGGTAAATAATTCAATGCTTATGCATTTTTATATGCATTTCATTCATATCAGGTGAGATTTCATGAGATGCAGCCACCACATGCCCTCCTAACAGACTTCTGATCATGGATTATCAATCAGAGATTGTACTAATATCTCAAACACATGAAACTACATTTTATGGTAGGTCACAAGCTGAAATATCAGAAGGTTTATTTGATTCTTCTTGCAAATTTATAAGAAAATTAATTTAAATATTTCTTAATATTTGCAGGATTTTTAAAAACTTAAATATATTTCCTGTAACATTAGAAAGTCATAAGATATACTTGTGAATACATGACACCTTTTTGAAACAAACTCCAGATGAGAATCTTTATTCATACTTGAAGTACTGCCCCATCCAGATAGAGAGCTACTTCAATGCCTTATTGTTGAGCTGATCAGAGGCATAGAATATTATTACTGGAGAAAACACTAAATAAATAACATGAGTTTTCTCCATGAAAACTGTAAATTTCCTGAACTTAAAATCAGAACACATAGAATATTAATTATATTCTATCAGATGACATAAATAATACAAAAGAGGATAATTTCAGGCTGACACATTACTGACACATTAGTTCTAATATGTGGGATTTAGCTCAGCGGCATAAGTGCCTGCCTTGCAAGCACACATTCATGAGTTCAATCCCCGGTATCGATAAAAAAAAAAAAAGTGTAAGTGAAATTCTAATATGTGGCCCTGAAGACCCTAACAAACGATAGAAACAAATATTGCTTTCACATAAGTAAATACAATGTCTTTCCTCCAACCGACTGCTGGATATTCTGGGCCCATTTTCCTATGCACAACCATTGCAGTCAATGATGCTTTCCAACTCTCTCAAACTCCAGCTTTCTTTGCACCACCAGTAGCTACAGCAAGTCAAAGTCATTGCATAGACAGATTATAGGATGATCCTCCATGATCTCTGCTTTCTGGTGTTCCCTCACACAATTCTCCCCTCTCACCCTACTGCTCAATCCTAGAAAGGAGCTGTGATTTGCTGCTTAACAACAGACACAGAAAGTGGAATGGGTAGTCATAGTGCTGTGACTGATGTTTTCCTAGCAGACTTTCCTCTTTCTAACCCTGCTGACCAAGAGGTGCTCTGTGAAGAGTCTCTGAAAGAAACTAACAATGTCTTTCAGCCAAGAGCCAGGAAGGAGCCAAGGCCCCTGGAGCTGACCTGCAGACCTTGGGGGCTTCAGCCGGCCAACAAATGAGCTTTTATGTGGTCCTTTCAGTTAAGGTTCCTCAGGAGATTCCAGTCACGGCTAGCTTCTCACACCTGAGACCAGCCTATCTTTTGACACAGAATCCGCTACATATGGATGTGTACATTATATGTGTCTAAGTTGGTGGTAACTTATTACTAGAAATAGATAATACAGTTATAGTGATTCTCAAGCAAACTACTACCCTTACAGATCTCCTACAGCAACATCTAAACACATGCACTATTTAACGACAGTATATTCAACCCAATTTAATCACTCCATTTACCCTCTCTTTCTAAATAACTTTCCTTCTCTTTTCAAGCATTTATTTACAATCCTTCCCTGAAGGACATCACACTGATTCTAGGAAATTTCTGTTTTCCTAGTATGACCTTAAAAATGTGCATGTGTACCCTTGCCTACTCTTCAATCTCCCATCTTTCTCCCAAATCAGTACTTTTCCAGATTTTTAATTAGCCATGCAGTCTAAGTCAGTAAGTTACTCAGTAAAGTGCATCATATCTTTTTTTATTACTTGGTGAAGGTTTTATGTCACAGCTATTTTAATCACACAGGTATGACCACAACACAAACTGCGATTTTGTAGTATTTTAATAGTCAAGTGCAGCTACCATGTCTGTGAATTTATGGTTGGCACTATGATAGCCTCATTCTGTAAAATATTGTGACTACAAGTGTAACAGAAAAAGTGACATACCTAATTTGTAAATAGCATAAACCTAAGGGAGATAATGAGTGCACAGAGAAATAAAACATTTCAAAATATTGGCTAATTGGTGTCAACAAAATTTTACCTTAGTTTATTCATTAGAAATGAGCATTTTTACATTAACATCATAAACAATACTTTATATTGTATGTATAACTGCTAAAGGTTGTAGATAAGATTAATTAAATGCAGGAAAAGCATTTAGTTTTATATCTATTAGAGAGTAAATGTTCAAAATATTTCAAAGAAGAGTTCAATCCCCAGCACCAAAAAAATTTAAAAATTGAAAAAAAAAACTATTTCAAAGAAAATGTTAAAACTGTAGTTCAGTCAATGAAAAGAGTTACTCTTTGGTAATGGGAGGTGAGGGAGACCACTGAGAACAGACTAGATTCTGGTGGTCCGAAGGTGGAGGCATCTCCCCTGTGTGTACTCCATCCGGACTGGATTTGGCTTTGAACAAACCTGGTCTGGGCCAGGTCAGAGTCACTTAATGATTGCTCCCCCACCCCACTGCCATCTGAATGCACATGCAATGAAAACCTCAGAACCTGCACAATGTCCTTCAGACAAAATGTGACAGGTGCATGACAGAAAGTCAGGAAGCCCTCTCCGTGATGGTCTTTGTTTAAAAGTCACTTTCAGATTACACATCAGGGCTAGTAAGAGAACAATAGAACAACCAGTTTGCCATGGTTTTTAACATGGTAAAATAGGTCCCATGAATAAATACTAAAATTCCTCAGTGTAGGATCCAAAAGTAAGCAGTTATTTATCAAGTAATTTGAAGGTGCAGTTGGATTTGAGAACTGAGGAATCTAGCCAGCTCTTGGGGAGCCATGGAATAGATAAGGAAAGTCTTCCAAATATATAAACATTACTACTCCATCCTAGGAGAACTTCCCACACTTAAAGTTTATTCCTATCAAGATGACTAATTTTCTCTGAAACTGAGCATCATTTGAATTTTCCATAACTATTATAGCTATCTTCATTTAATTCATGCAGAGGTTAGTTATGAAGTAAAAAGGATATTTATTGATATGGCATACATACTTAATAGCATGTTATTAAAAACTGTAAAACTATGTAAAATGATATTTAAGTACTAAAAATATTATTACAGTAAGAATGGGGGATGTTAGATCAATAATTTATTATTGATACACAAAGAAAAAATGTTTTTTACTTATAAACTTTAAAAGCAATTAGGAATATAATTAACCAAAGAAAATCTACACTTAAAATGATTTAAAACTTAATGTTATGCACATTTATTTTATTATAATTTTAAAATTAAATCATTTTAATAAAAATTTTAACTAAAATTATTAGTTTCTCTAAGTTATTTTAAGACCATGGTTGATCTGCAACAGAAAATTGGTTATAGACAAATTGGGTAATAGATGAGCCCATTATTTCTTTAGGATCAGCTGCAAAGGTGAACTGACTTGATCAGGGAATTCACTCACACCAAATGCATGGGAAGCAGATGACAGGCAGGGACCAAGGATTCAGAAGGCCTGTGCAGCTGCTTACATTACCTCGAGGAACCATGCACCATCTGAAAGCTGCTTTGGTGTTGTCATAGCAATGCAAAATCCATTTATTACTCATGTCTGGTCCAGGAGATATCAAATGACAATAAGAGTTTTGGCCTTTCCACCCTATCTAAATTGTAAATATACAGAAGCAACCTATTTTACCTGTTTATTGTAAGTTATACTTGACAGCTCCAAAACTAATGGCTAATAAGAGGTCTTATTAATTGTGCGAAAGTCACAATACCTTTCTAGACTGAATATAATTTTATGTCTTAAGTAAATTAAAATAGAAAATATTCATATATTTATATGCATATACACTGTCATGTTCTTACATTCCTATAGACATATAGATGGTAAACTGTTAACATTTTTTAACATGGTAAAATAAACCAATTAAAAACAGACTTTTACTAAGCAGTTGAGGTTTCTGAGATACTTTTACAAATATTCAAATATTCACATTAAGGAGATTAATATGATTTATTTCCATGCAGCTAATAACTCATTACTCATTATATAATGTTAGTTAGTTTTCGGTTACTATAACAAATACTTTAGAGAAATCAAATTAAAAAGAGGAAAGACTGATTTGAGTTCATAGTTTCAGAGATCTTGGGTCATGATTCACTGCCCATTGCTTGGGCTGATGGGGAGCCAATACAACCTGGAGGGCTTGTAACAGCAGAGACCCCTTGAGCTACTGGCCAGGTACTAAAGAGTACAGAGGAGGGGCTGGGGTGCCAGAACCCTTCCAAGAACCCCAGTGACCCAGGGCCATCTTTGAGCCCCGCCCAACTGGGCTTCCACCACTTCGCACCAACCTCAGCCTGGGGCCTCATCTGTTAACACCATCACATCCAGATGCAGAACACAGCACTTATGCCATTTCATTACTCATAGTCCTAGAGTTGTCTTAAATTTCACCAGTTTCCTTATCTATCATCTACCTAACATTTGCATGTAATCTACAGGTATCATAGACCTTTACCCTTAAGAACTTCAACATGGATTCACCATTATTGTAACACTACATAAAATTGGTACTAATTTAATATTATTTAATACCTAGTCTGTTGTTAAGTTTTCCAATTTGCCAGTGACTGTTTTTCAACCACAATACAATCAAATGTCACACATTGCATTTGGCTGTTAAGGCATCTGAGTTTATGTGAAATAGTACCTCAGTCTCATAGTGTGTTTTGAGCACTATATGCCCCTGGTCTTCTAGAATATTCTACACGCTAGATCTATTTATTACTTTTTCTTAATTAAATTACAGTTAATTATTTCTGGGGCAAGATTGCTATATAAGTAATACCATGTTTCTCCAGCATCATATTAGAAAATATATAAAATTGGGGTATTTCACTAGTGATTATCTTAAACTTTTAATTTAATTTAATTATTACCTAGCAATTATCTACTGAAGAGGTACATTAGTTTTCTCCAGGAACAAAATTCACTATCCATAGTGTGATATTTGTGTCTGAATAGCTAGATACCCAGCACATTTTCAGACTATTAACTGGACAGATAGGATGTAACTACTCTGATATATTCCTTTTATGGGGAATTTTATTCAGTCTTGCACCTGGACTTGCACATAGTTTGCTTTTGCCCATGAGGCAATGGGATGGAAACATGGCTCTGAGTGCCCTTGCCATGATGGCTTATTATGTGCACTCCAGCCTCCCCCATGAGACCACATGCCATGGATAACCACGGAAAGTGTTAGGTGAGAAACACAGGAAACAGACAGATACATTCTCTTTCTCTCTCTCTCTCTCTCTCTCTCTCTCTCTCTCTCTCTCTCTCTCTCTCTCATTTTCCAATTTTGTGTATGTGTGAATCACTACAGGCTCATTGATAATTTATTTACTATGTTAAAATCTGTCTTTAGAATTCTTTCAAGCCAGTACACACAACATGCATCCACTGCTGTCCAGATGTAGGACAGAGCTCAGAAATATATACATACATACACACACACGTGCAAATTCAGGTGCAATATAAGGACATATTAGGAAATGATGTCCTGCATATATGACAGTGGTCCCACAAGATTCTAATAGAGCCAAACATTTCTGTCAACTTGTGACTTCATGGTAGTCTTCATGTTATGCCCAAAACATTATTCACATGCCTGTGCTGATGACAGCATAAATAACCTTGCTGCTGTATCAGTGATACAACAGTACAGCAGATATATTATGTGCAATACACATCATAATAAATGACTGTTAGTGGTTTATTTATCTACTATGCTTTTTAATGATTTCTGGTGTCTATTTATAAAAATTCTTATTGTCAGGCAGTATGCTGCAGTATGCTGACTGCAGCCTCATATAGCTTATGTTTACCATGTTTCATAATGATATGCACGTGTGTCTAGTGTCTGAGCTACACTATGTCGTGTTTCAGTGGTATCTGCAATAATTTAAGGATGCATTTTGGAGAACAGATCCTGCTACTATGCAACACATGACTCTGGATAGGTAGGTAGGTCTAATAGAAAGAAAGAATGAGAGAGAGGGAGAGGGAGACAGAGAAAGGAAGGAAACAGAAGGAAGAAGAAAGGAAAAGAGAAGAGAGTTTATTTAGTTATATAAAGTATCAAGAGACAGACAGATATGAAAAGAAACATTTGGAAAGAAGCAGCAGTTGCTTAAGAGTACATAACAAACTCCAGTGCTCATCCAGAGCTCCTGAACCTTTGTGCCTGCACCCCTAATCATGCAGTTGGCATCTTCCTTTGTTCATTTTAATTTCTCTGCACTTCTTTCTCGTCCTCTTTTTTATATAATAGTGTAGTTTTCCTTCTCTTAATGGTCACCTGGTAACATGAAAATTAAAGAAAATTGAGTGGTTTTTTTTCTTCTAACTTGTTCTCTAAATTTATCTACTCAAAGTCATTAATTCATTAAAATAAAAACCCAAAAGTACAGAAGGAATTTAATAGTAAGAGTGAGATGGGTTCATTCTCTTAAAGTAATTTTTATAAAACTTACCCTGCATAAGATTTTTGCTTCTGCAAAAGCAAAGGGGCATTTTATATATTTGGATACATACAAGTATTTGCTGAAAAGTCAGAGCAGGAAGAGATTTAACGCAACAACCAACTAAATTACATGCACTACTGAAAGACAGGTACAAAATCTTAGTGTGCTCAGTAAAAATTCACTATCATGCACAAAGCACATTCTCTACCAGAGTCTAGATCCATTAAAAGATAATGAAAAAGCTTTGCTCTTATAATGATGATCTTACATCACATAGTAACTTTTCAATAAGAAAAAGGAGTAGCAAAAAGACTTTCAGGGATTATCTAACAAATTCTCCACCTTTTGATACGCAGCAAGCAAAATTGTAAGCATTCAAAGAGTAGTAACATTGTTTCAGTCAAGATTACATAATTCTGATGTATAGGCAACTTTTGACGAGCACCATTTTCACTTGCAAATTTTACATATACCTTAACGTTTTTCCCTCACATTTTCTATTTATTCTCTTTTCCATAATGGTATCAGTAATGAACTCACGGATTTTAAGGGGTTTTTTGTTGTTGTTTTTTTGGGTTTTTTTACAGTGTTTTATTAGTGTACTAGACCAAATGAGCACATTCACCCTGAGAAGTTGCTAGAGGCACACAACATCTTAATTCTTGTCACTTATGGTTCCCCTCCCTCCTCCCACCACTCCCTCCATCTCTTTTCGTTCCCTTCCCACTTGCCACAGATCTATCATTTTTATCTTTATTAGTACCTGTTTGCAGCACATAGTGTTATTATTCCTTGGGGCAAGTTGGTGACATATCTTAATTCTTTCTGCATCCATTTCCTTCTCTTCCTCCTACCTTCATCTCTCTAGGCTCTTTCCATTTAGAAAAGATCTGTCTACCTACTCCCATATGAAACACTTTGAAGCAAATTATAGGTTTGGATTTTGCTTCCATGGTTCTTGGACTTAGTCTTCAATCTGATGTTTTAATCATTAAGTACACTATCTCCTTATTAACCTTTATTCCAGAATGTTTGTTATAAAAATCAATATTAAAATTAGCTCTTGGATTTAACTTTTCCTTTACATGTTGAAAGTGTGAGCATAATTGGTCCATAAAATCTATAGATGCTATAAATTTGATTCTAGTTTTCTTCAACTAGAAATAGATATATTTGGAAGAAATTATGCTTATCTATCTTAAAATCTACAAATCAATTGCACTATTTCCCCTTGATTTACTGAATTTTAGAACCCAACTTGTGATTTTTATTGCCATAGTTGGTACTAAAGTTCCAATTTAAACTATAGCATGTTAGTTGAGGGCTAAGCTATGGTTTTCAATGCCTTCATAAATTACTACAGAAACAGCAACAAATTAAGCAAAATTTGGGGTAAAGAAGAGAAGATGTGTGAACAGCTTCCCTTGTGAGGGTGAACTGCGCAGAAACACCTGCCCTGCTGACCCCTCAACTAGGATGAGCCTCCTCAGAGCTGCTGTACAACCTCTCACAGCCAATGTGCTTTCAGGAAGGTGAAGCCAACACCACAAACTATCTGTCATAAGGAGAAAGAGGCACTTAGCAGTTAGAAAATGGAAACCTCCTCTACGCACAACTGCCTTTTCTGCAGAAAACATATTTTTCCACCCCTGTAATTTCGTTGAGTCTGCTTACCTGTTTTGTATACTTTTGGCCGTATTTCCTATTTAGGAAAAGATCCATATTCCTTCAAAAGACTACTTCCCTCATTCAATTTTTGAGAACTGAATTATATTCATACAAATTGCCATGGTCTAGAAGAATAGCATTCATTTATGTGCACTAAAATTATGTTCTTTTATATTAAACAATGGTCCATTTTCATAATAAAGAAAAGTTACAAAAGAATATATCATTGTCTTCACTCACTGATTCATTAAAAATATTTATGGACTATTTGTTAGGGCTATGTAATGTTCTTTGGAGCTTAAGAATCTTAAAATCTTAGTATATGATACATTAACTATAGTATAACACTGAATAAGATACTATACAATTGGTTTTAAATTATCAAAATATACAACATGTTTCCTAAGTATTAAGGGACATTTCAGTTTTTGCATGAATCACATAGGCAAATTAGGACACAACAGGAGAGACAAACCATTTTTATAGTATAGAGAAAGACAAACTCTCCAGGAAATCAACCATCATTCACATAAATTATAAAAAAAACTTACAAGTGGTAGAATACTTTTCTACCATGCCAAGAGCATGCATCTGTTAAATCTGTCTGCCAATCTTTTATGATCTCCATTCAAGCAGTTATTAAGCATAGTCTATTCTACTTATGCTGATGAACTTTGGAGGTTCCCAAAAGAACAATTTTTTTCCTGCAATATCTTACCCTTCTGGCCTTTGGTTACAAGTATATAAACCACTGAGAGTAGTAAGTGTAGGTGCTCAAAGGGTAAGAGAGGGAATTTATATTCCTGGGAGAAACTGAGAATGATGCATGCTTTTTATTTTCTAATCCAATATAATGACTTTGAAGTATAAATTATGAGAAAAATTTTTAAAAGTATGTCACTGTGGCTTGAGATCCATATTTGATAATTTCAAAATAATGTAAAATATGTGCCTTCTTTTAGACAGTAAAGATCTATGCACTTCATGAAAATATAAAGGATTGATTAAAATAGAACCCAGGATACTTATTTATATATCAAAATGTGACATACATCTTATTACTGCATGTTTTCATATATTGTGTCTTTCACCAAGATAGCTTTGGAGCATGCAAATCATATTTCTTAAAATCACATACCACAAATTACCTTATTTGGATTAAATCATACTATCAGATTTCTGGGTCCTATAAATCCAATCCCTAAATGCCTTTGTTTTCAAACAGCCTCTGTAAAGTTTTTAATTATATCCTTAAAGATTTTCCATACATTCCCACAATTGACCTGGAAAAAATTTCCTATAACTTGATTTCATATTAAATTACTCTATTTCATTATTTTTTATTTTTAGTCAAAACACTATGCAAGTGCTAAATTTTTAAAGTGTTTTCTTTTCTAATAAACATTTTCCTAATGTTTTCATAACGAAGTTTGAACTATTTAATACTAAATACAATATTTTAAAATCTTAACTTTTATATTTTATGCCAACCTATTCTAATTTTGAGCTCCTATGTACACTTTTAAACACATTTAGGGTCAAAGTTACCAAATCAAGGACACGGATAAAGAAATTCTCATTAGGAGCACATGCTTTCACAGCCCTCTTGTTTTGAACTTTTTTTCCTAAGTTTTTCTGTACTAGGTCACACTTTATATTTTGGACATTTCTATATAGATTACTTTATTCGTGTCACAAGTATTTTTCCCTATCTACTATTTAACATTTGTTAAACAGCCATTTATTTTGTTCTCCCAGATCCTTGCATAGAAATTTGACAGAAATAAAAAAAAGTGCCCAAGAGATAACCCCACTGACTTTGGAACATGTTTTCTATGATGATATTTCACCGTTTTTAGTTAACTTTATCTCCCACATCCTCAGTCATTTCCAAAGGAGTAAAGTAACATTTCCAAGAATCAATATCTACTTCTTTTAACATCTAATAATGAAATCAAAACATTTTAGTGTGTTTAGAGTGGCAGTGAGAGTTCTGTGAATTTGGCTATGCATCAATATAACCAGGACAGTCTTTAGGAATCTAGACTTCTTGGTTCTGAAGTAGAGTAGAAGCAATAAAATATAGGTAGACTGAAGGCAAGGGAATCATAAGTAAAAACTGAAATTTTAGGAAGAAGCAACTTACAAGAGGTAACTATTGATCAATCAATCAGCCATTGACCATGGAGTGGGAAGAAGTGGGTGGGCACTTTTTTCACTGGCTTTTTACCCCCTCAAGAAAAGTATAAACATTCCCAGTTCCAAACTATAATGCATCTCATTTCTTTGAGCACCTGCACTCCTTCCTTGAGTGCAATGTATAATCTAAATCTCAGTTTAATAAACCCTTCTCATTTTCTTATTTAACTCGGTCTGAAGTTTCTTTGTCCATGATGCAAAACAGTGAATCTGGGTAAGAGTGAGCTAAATTCCTTATTTTGGCTATTTTAGAAATCTCTCAGACCCAACCTGGCAATGTTCTACTCACTCTTCTAAATAAAAATCTCTAGTAACGAAGGTAAAAAGCTCTAGCTTTTTTTGCTTTTCTTTCACATGTTCCAAAAGTGACTTTTTTTTCCAAACTGCTCTAGTTTGGGCCTGGAATGGACCCCAAGCTCAACTGTTAAAAGGCCTGGAACCCAATCTGTGACACTGTGGGAAGGTGTTGGAAATCTTCAGGAGAGACGGGAAGTCTCCGGTGCCTGAGGGCTGCCCTAGAAGAGGCTGGGGACTCCAAGGATCTTTTCCCACCCCTTCATGTGTCCAGATGGCCATGAGGAGAGTAGCTTCTCCTGCCAAGTGTTCCTGCCTTGCCATAAGGTCAAAACCAATGAGTTACCAACTAAGGACTGAAATCCTCAAGATCTCCGCCAAAATAAACTTCCTCAAAGGTGAGTAATAGGGTGTTCTGTCACTAAAATAAAGGAAAGCTAAGACACAAAACAAGAATGTGAGCAATGGTAATCTGCTTTTGCATTCCTTATAAAATTTTTTTAAAAAACATATTTTAATATTCTTCAATCTGACTAATCAAGAAAGCAACATCATAGAAATTTAACAGAATCTCTATTAAAATACATGTTATGAGACACTTAAAAACAGGTTATATTTACTTTGAAAAACTTATGGGACAAAGTTGTACTATATTCAATTACTTCATGTATTTACCACAACTTTCAATTGTTAAGAGATAAATGAATTTATTTTTAAATAAAATAACTTGAGAAATACAAGTGACTCAAAGTTTCATTGAAATAATGAGAACCTTACAGTATATAGGTGAATATAATTTTTTAGACATATATATTTTAAATATCTACCAAATAGTATATATTTCTAATTACTAGGTTTTAGATGTCAGATTATACTTTTTAATAATCAAAAGAATACATTAAAGTTGTCTAAGCAAAGAGAAATTTATGAATACTTACACACAGTAAAATAGTTATCATTATTCACATACCAATGTGTATTTTACATATATCTAATAATTAAACTGATGTGTACTTTCATCCAAAGCAGGCATTGTTTGAGCATGTATTCTCCAGGATATAGTGTGGTCTATGCAGGGACTTTTCCTAAACACTTAGTACAATCATGTGTAACTGTCATACATTATTTAAGCTCATTATAAAGTTTTTCATGATTTTCTCTGAAAAATGTGACTATGATCCTCCAAGGTTCCCACGGGTTTTTCTGCCTAAGTATGGAGATCGCACGGTTATTTCTGCACACTCATAGGCTACGAGGTTGTTGAAGGCAAGAAAGGGACCTGTGAGAAGTACAACCTCAGTGCCACACTTACTGAACACACTGTGCCATAAGCACCCAGTAAATACTCACAGAAAAAAGAAAATGCAGATTTAATACATTATAAAACCTATATTGGAGAGATTTCATGAGTACTTCAATTATGGGCATATCGTGTTTAAATTTTGCTTTCTAGAATGAAATAAAATGATGAAGAATAGAAGGCAATTTTTCCATTCCCTGACTCCAAAGCTTTCTAAAAGGTAAAAGGCACAACATGCTAGAGACAGAGAAAGTAGCCAGGGGTGGCCCCTGACTACCATGCTTGATGTTCATGACATCAGTTTTCACCATTAGCCATTCATGCTAAAATGATGACTGAAATCAAAGACTAATGAATACTTGGAGTTCAGAGGAAACTGCCACAGATGGGTCACAAGACTTGAAAAAGACATTCTTAATATATGATACTTGAAACTTTGAAATTATCTTTGATATCATATGGCAGGGCTTATATTCAGTTTCCACACTGTACTGGGAAACAAAGTTTTTTCTTGATGACAGTATTGCCCAGATCGGCTCACATTCTGTGAAACTTCCCCTCCTGTGCTGACCCAACACATCCCCACAACTAGTTTTGCCCTATCAAAGCTAATTACTTGCTTTCATGAACAGCAGTTTTGATTTTTAAAATAATTCTAGCTTCTTTCTTCACTACTTACAATACCTTAGAGAGGTTTGTTATACTGATGATGGTTTTTTCATTGGTTTCTTTTCAGCAAAACATTACTATACCACAAACAAGTGCATCTCATTCAGTTGATCTTAAGAACAGTAAAAAACACAGTGAAGAAACATATTTTACATGAGGAAGAAAAATTTTTCTTTTTTTTTTAAACTCATAACTCATAGGTAACTATTGCCAAACAAAAAGAAAGTCTAGTGAGTTTGTCAAGCCTGGTAGAGTAAGCTAGACTCCCAAAAATATTCCAAACTCTAAAGCTCCAACAAATTTTAACTTGACGGATCAAAGCTCTCAATGAAGGACAAGAGCCAGCCCTGAGCATGCCCTTCATTAAAGTCATGCCTCTGTAGGAGACCTATCACCTTTGGTCTGGCTGAGTAATTGTCAAGATAGGGAATAGCAAGTCTTGATAAAATTTAGGTTTTATATAGTCCAGCTCCTTAATTTTTCAGACTTAGTAAATCTTACAAATTGGGATACCTTAATCTATGTCAGGATAAAATTTCAAACTTAAGATTCAAACAGAATAATGCAAATTATAATTCAAGAAAACAAACTGTTGGACTCAAGAAACATTAAAAAATAACAAAGAAAGTTGATAGATAGTAAATATCTTGAATCCCAGATAAGCCATAACATAGTCTTTGATTCTGCAAAAATTAAAAAGACAATAGAATTTAGAAGAAGCAGAAAAGTTTGTCTCATGAAGTAATTAGAAAAATTTGCTTTTATAATCTGTAAATGACCCAAGATTGAGGGTTAAAATGAAAGTCATATGTAGTGAAGAACACAAAAGGATCTCTGTTGCATTCATGCTAATAGAAAAATTGAAAATAAAAGATGGAAAATAAAGAAAAATAACCTGACACAAGATAAAAAAACAACATGGAAAAAATACAATGTATATGAAAACTAGATTAACTAGGAATCACTACTTCTCAGAGAAATGTTAAATCTTAATGAAAAAAAGGGGTATAAAAGGCAAAGTTTTAAAATCATGTTTTAGATAAAAATTGTAATGTAATTGTCACATTACAATTTTTATTTAAAACGAGTTGGAGTCTACTAAAATAGCAAGAAGTCTCAGGAAAAGAAATTTATTTGATGCATATAATCTGGAGATTAAATGAATTAGGAATATTAGGAATTTTTGAAAATTTGTCTACATGCATAATCCAACAGTTTACAAATAAGTAATTTCTTAGATATTTTAATGTTTTCTTTATCTGGTGATTTATTTTAAATTAGGAAATCTAAAATACTAAGTCAATTTAATTTAAACTTGCACTAGAACTAATTCTAATAATGAAACAACCCTTTAAATCTGTCTTTGAATCATTAGAGGATTTTCAGATAATTTCCTATGAATGCAAACAAGATAATCACAGAAGTGCATATATCAAGTAGCCTTTTCTTGCAACACTAGTGGTCATGCATATTCAACAGAATGTAAATACTGACTTTTCTGATAGCAAGCAGAACAGATTGAAAAAGTGTCTGAAAAGAAACTATAATCATTTTGTGGAATGTGGCAATGACTTTTATGCCCCCTCTGCCAAGTGTGTCTTCCACTTTGAATGTCTCATTCCCCTTTGCTTTAAACAGTTTCCATAACTTAAAAAATAAAACAATCATCTGGAAAACTGCTGTCTCTTTCCATAAAGACTGAGAAGAAATAAACAGGCCTGTGTCTCATGTTTCATTATGTTTCTCAGGAGAGTCCATACAAGAAAACGTTAAGACTTCTCAAAAAGACAAGCGGAAAATCTCTTAGAGTAAGTTGAGAGGAGAACAGGAATGGTCACCCAGTTGTCCTCCAAGCTAATCTATTTCAGAAACATAATACACATTTTATGTTCAATTATTTAACATTTTAAAAGAGAAATTATCCTAGTTCCTTTCAATCAAGCTATAATTAAAAATATCAATTTTTTCATACCATGAACATAGACGCCCTTGCTTCAAATACCAAAGAACTGATTTGGAATGAAAGCCTACTAAAAAGCTGGCATACTATAAATTGACTTTTATATATGTCTCTTAACAGGCTAAAAATAAATGCTATTCTGTAAAATATCAAAGATATTATATAAAGTGAAAAAAGCCACCTCGAACCAGGTCATGACCAGCAACCGCCATGCAGCCAGCTGGACCCATATTCCAGCTTTGGGCCCTCACTGTGCCATTGGGTGGAATCCCAGCCCATGGAAAGGGACTTTGAGACTGGTCCCAGGTGGTAAGACCACATGCAGCATCCAAGACCACCCCAGGCCACATACAGGGATGGGAGCCCAACTGGGCCATGCCCAGTGAATTCCAAGCAGCCAGCGGGACCTAGATTCCAGCCTCAGGCCATGACTGCACACTCTGGCAGAATCCCAGCACATGGAAAAAACTTGGAATGTAGCTCCCAGGTGGCAAACGTTGGACTACAGCAGATTAACTGTGCCAGTGTAGTGAGTATACCCCTAAAATAGAGGTGTACAGTGGATAAATAGGGCCAGTATTGAAGCCCCCTCCAACTAACTATAAGACCTTGGTGAGTCTGAAAAGACTGTGGGTGACCCCTTCCCAGAAAACATCAGGCAGAGTGAAAATGACAAAATGAAAAAGCAAAATGCAGTCTCAAACATCTAGTCCACCAGAAGCAAGTGCAAGAGATATTGAAATAGAGGACCCCAAAAGCAACACACTGGGAACCTCTGAAAAGATAGTGAGTGAAATAAAAAAACAACTCCATGAGGCTATAGAGGAAATCAGATTAGAAGTACTCTGCCACGTAAAGACAGAAATAAGAACCTTAGTAAAAGAGTTGCTGAGCGGAGCTAAAAGAAGAAATTGAGAAAAAAGTAGGGGAGCATGGAAAACTGATTGAAACCTTGAATGAACAATATAGAGAACATGCAGAATTCATGAAATACACTGAAAGAGAAATCTAAGAAACAAGAAATTCTATTCAAAGCTTGCAAAACTGCTTAAATGAAGCTGAGGATAGGATTTCTGACCTTGAGGACAGGATCACAATTAGTGATCATGAAAGGATAGAACTATTAAAAATTACAAAGCAGCATGAAATGACAATACAACAGCTTCAAGATGATGACATAAGAAAAAATATAAGATTTTTTCTTATATTATCTTCTTTTCATCAGTGAAAAGGAAGGAGTCAAAGCAAATGACGTAGCCAAAATACTCAGAGAAGTAATAGAAGAAAATTTCCCAAACATGGGGAAAGAAACTGATATGCAGATAAGTGAGGCATATAGAATGCCAGTCACAATCAACATAAATCTACACCCAGACACATAATAATTAAGATCTCAGACATTTAGCATAAAAACAGAACACTGAAAGGTGTTAGAGAAAAGACACAACTCATCTACCAAGGAAAGCCCATTAGAATCACAGCAGACCTTTCAGCACAAACCCTCAAGTAAAGATAAGCCTAGAGTGAGGTATTTCAAGCCCTGAAAGAAAACAACTTTCATCCCAGACTGTTGTACCCAGCAATATTTTCATTCAAATTTAATGGTGAAACAAGATACTTCCATGACAAAGAACAACTGAAGAAATTCATGTCCACCAAAACAACCCTAGAAAGAGTACTGAAAAACATACTACACAGAGATAAAAATGACCACAATCCCCAAAACAACAACAGAAAGAAACCACCAGGTAGGATAAGTAATTAAATAAGGGGAAAAGCAGAAAGCAAACAACTGGAACATAACATGGAAAAGTCAAGCCAGTACCTAGCAGTGATATCCATAAATGTTAGTGGCCTCAATTCACCTATAAAAAGAAACAGACTGAAAGAATGGATCAAGAAACATGATCCTACAATATGCTGTATACAAGAAATACATCGACCCAAGAGGAAACTCGTAGATTAAAAGTCAAAGGATGGAAAACAGTATTCCATGCAACAGGAACCCAGAAAAAAGCAGGGTTAACTATTCTAATTGCAGACTACATGAACTTCAAACCTAAAATGATTAAAAGAGATAAAGAAGGTCACTACATACTCATTAGCAGAAAAATTCAACAGGAAGAACTAACAATTATAAATATATATGCACCAAATACAGAAGCACCCAAATATGTAAGACAGACACTAATGGACATGAAAAACCAAATACACAAGAACACAATTATAACAGGGGATCTTAACAGCCCATTGTCACAAAGAGATCAACTAGACAAAAAGCAAAGAAATAACACAACTGAATCATACCTGTGAGCAATTGGACTTAGTAGATGTTTTCAGAGTGTTCCACCCAACTACATCAGAATACACATTCTTCTCAGCAGCTAGTGGGACATTCTCCAAAATAAACTATATACTATCCCATAAAACCTTCTTAAGTAAATGCAAAGGTATTGAAATCATCCCATGCATAATATCTAACCATAGTGCACTGAAATTGGAAATTAATGGCAAAAGAAATTGCACAAATACATAGAAATTAAATAACAAACTTTTGAACAACCAGTGGGCTACAAATAAAATTAAAGAAATAAAGCAATACCTACAATTCAATGAAAACACAGAAACAACATACTATATGGGATGCAATGAAAGTGGTCTTAAGAGGGAAACATATAGCAATAAATTGTCATATCAAGAAAACAGAATGAGCACAAATAAACAACCTAATGCTGCACCTCAAGCTTCTAGAAAAAGAAGAGCAAGCTAAACCCAAAGCTCATAGAAGACAGGAAATTGTAAAGATTCCAGCAGAAATCAATGTAATTGAAACTAAAAAAAAAAATACAAATAATTAATGAATCGAAAAGCTGGCTTTTTGAGAGAATAAACAAAATTGACAAACCTCTAGCTAACCTTATCAAGAGAAAGAAAGAAAAACCCAAATTTACACAATAAGAACTGAAAAGGGGAAAATTACTACAGATTCCATGGAAATTCAAAAGATCATGAATACCTACCTTAAAAATCTCTACTCATATAGAGTGGAAAACACAGAGTAAATGGACAGATTTCTAGAAACATATGAACTACCAAAGCTCAACCAAGAAGATGTAGCAATTTTGAATAACCCAATATCAGCTATTGAAATTGAAAATATAATTAAAAACTTGCCAACAAAGAAAGCCCAGGTCCTGATGGATTCACAGCTGAATTCTACAAGAAATTTAGATAAGATTTGATGGCAATATGCCTTAAACTCTTCAATGAAATTCAGAAGAAAGCAATCCTCCCTAAATCATTCCCGGAGGCAAGTATTACTCTGATATGAAAACCAGAGAAAGATTCAACCAAAAAAGAGAACTATAGGCCAATCTCACTAATGAACATTAATGAAAACATTCTTAAGAAAATACTGGCAAATAGAATGCAGGAAATCATCAAGAAGATTATACATCATGACCAAGTGGGATTCATTCCAGTAATGCAAGGATGGTTTAACATACACAAATCAATAAATGTAACACAACACATCAACAGAGCCAAAAACAAAAACAACATGGTCATCTCAATAGATGCAGAAAAATGGGACTGGGGACTTAGCTCAGTGGCATAGGCACCTGCCTTGCAAGCACGTGGTCGTGAGTTCAATCCCCAGTACCACTAAAAAAAAAAAAAAATAGATGTAGAAAAAGCTTTCAACAAAGTCCAACACATGTTCATGACAAAAGCCCTTCAGAAACTCAGAATACACTGTGTCTATCTCAACTTTATAAAGGCCATCTATGACAAACCAACAGCCAACATTATACTAAATGGACAAAAACTGAAAGCTTTTACTTTAAAATCAGGAACAAGACAAGGATGTCCACAATCACCACACCTTTTCAATACAGTTCAGGAAACACTAACCAGGGCACTCAGCAAAAGAGAGAAATAAAAGGAATAAAGATAGGAAAGGAAGAAGTAAAATTATCATTATTTGCAGATGACAGGACACTCTATATAGAAGACCCAAAAGCTCCATTAAAAGACTACTAGAAGTAATAAACAAGTTGAGCTAATAAACAAGTTCAGCAGTGTAGCTGGATACAAAGTCAATGCTCAAAAATCAATAGCATTCCTGTAAACAAACAAAGAATTCACTGAGAGAGAAATTATGGAAATATCGCCCTTTACAATAACATCTAAAAAATGAAACACTTAGGAATCAATCTAACTAAAAATGTAAAAGACCTCTTTGCTGAAAATTATACTCACTGAAAAAGGAGATTGAAGAAGATATTAGAAAATGGAAGGATATTCCTTGCTCTTGGTTAGGAAGAACAAACATTGTGAAAATGGTCATACTCCCCAAACTGTTACACAGACTTAATGCAATCCCAATCAAAATACCATTGACATACCTCACAGATCTAAAGAAAACACTGTGAAAATTCATTTGGAAACAGAAGACACCTAGAATAGTAAAGGCAATTCTAGGCAACAAAGGCAATGCAGGAGGCATCTCAATTCCTGACTTGAATCTATACTACAAAGCCACAGTGATAAAATCAGCATGGTACTGGCAAATAAATAGACCTGAGGATCAATGGAACAGATTAGAAGATGCAAGCACAACTACAAAGACACTCAGCTACCTGATATTTGACAAAGGGGGCTAAATATGTCCACTGGAAAAAGGACAGCCTCTTTAATAAGTGGTGTTGGAAAAATTGGCTCTCCACATGCTGAAGACTGAAACTAGATCCATGCGTATCACCATGCACAGAACTAAAGTCTAAATGGATCAAAGGCCTCAATATTAAAACAGAAACACTAAATCTACTGGAAGACAAGGTAGGTAGAAGTCTTGGGGACATAGGGATAGGCAGAGAATTTATGAACAAAACACAAACTGCACGGGAAACACTTCAAAGAATTAACAAATGGGATCTCATTATTGAAAAGTTTCTGTACTTCGAAGGAAGTCACCAACAGAGTGAAAAGAAAACCCACAGAGTGGGAAAGAATTTCAAGCAGCAACCCCTCAGACAAAGGACTTGTGTCCAGAACATATAAAGAATTGAAAAACATCAAGCCCCCCAAATTCAAAGACCCTCTCCAAAAATGGGCATCTGAGATGAACATACAGTTCTCAGAGAAAGATATACAAATGGTAAATAAGTTCATGAAGAAATGTTCACCATCACTGGTCATTTGAGAAATGCAAATTAAAACAACATTGAGATTCCACCTCACTCTGGAAAGAATAGCTGCCATCAAGAAATCAACTGATAAC
>PVLA01013840.1:0-34327 GCA_004027455.1 Hydrochoerus hydrochaeris | reverse complement strand
AACAACAGAAAAATAGATAAGACAATACATTTTCCAGAGTCATGTATGCATATGTTGTGAAGTGTTGCTTTATAGTATCATAAAAAATTTCCCTTAGCTCTAGCAACTGTGTTTAATCACTATCAGAGCAGAATCTACAAATAATTTTCTGCATGAATTTCTCTCTTTTTCAGAAAATTTCTTTGACAGAAATAATAGTTCTTTTGGTTCTACAGTTTTCTGAGCCTCTGTTCATTTTTATTTGTTTGTTTTTATTAACTTTATTGTTAAATTTTTATATATATCACATTCACCATATGGAATTAGTACCTGTATGTTATATATCTTGATTCCTCTTTTTTCTCATTCCCTTCTTCACATTTCAGTTCCTCTTCCACTCCTCATATACAAAGACTTGTTTCCATTGTATCCTTCTTTACACATTTTCATTGTTTTCCCTTCCTTTACCTCCTTTCTGCATAGTTCCCCTTCCCTTTTGAAAAATTTCTTTCTATTTTGAAGTAGACATTACATATTTTGGTTCTTATTTACACTTTCAGTTTCTTACATCATAGAGACATGCAATATTTATACATGTGTGTCTGATTTATTTAACTAGAGTATGGTCTCAGGGGGCATAATTTACCTAGCAATGCCTCAAGTTTATCCATTTTTATTCATTTTTTTATTTAGAGAGAAAAAAAGGAAAAATTTAGAAATATTACAGATGTTTCAAATATCACAAATGTTACAAATATTTCCTTTGAAGTGCAGAAACTTTTCAATAATGTGAGATCCCATTTGTTGATTCTTTGAAGTGTTTCCCATACAGTTTGCATTTGGTTCATGAATTTTCTGCCTACCCCTATGTCTCCAAGACTTCTACCTACCCTGTCTTCCACTAGACTTAGTGTTTCTGTTTTAATATTGAGGTCTTTGATTCATTTAGACTTTAATTTTGTGCATGTTGATATGCATGGATCTAGTTTCAGTCTTCAGCATGTAGAGAGCCAATTTAACCAACACCATTTATTAAAGAGGCTATCCTTCCAGTGGACATATTTATCCCCTTTGTCAAATATCAGGTGGCCGAGTGTCTTTGTAGTTGTGCTTGCATCTTCTAATCTTTTTAAAAATTTTTTTTTATTTAAAGGGATAAAACAGAAAAAGGAGAGAAATATTACGGAATTTCAAAAAAAAACATAAACAGTAAGAAATCACTAGCTGATAAATTACATATTGCTCTTTTAGAAATAGTTGTTCAAGTTACAAAATTAAAGCACACAAAATAGACACTCAAGCAGTGAGACTGCAAACAGATTTGTTCAACAGTCAAACAAGAGCTAAGAAATATGGGTAACAATCATGCACACATAAATATACATGCAGTTATATCTTTTATAGCACTTCCTATTTTCTCTTTTTTACAATAGCAATTATACATTTTTTATTTAAAGAGAAAAAAACAGGAAAAAGTTAGAAATATTACAGAATTTCAGGAAAACAAGATAAACAATAAGAAATCACTAGTTGATACATTACATATTATTTTTTAGAAATAGTTATTCATATCACAGGATTAAAGCACACAAAGTGGACACTAAAGCAGTGAGAGTGCAAACAGATCTATTCAGCAATCTAGCAAGAACCTAGAAATATGGTCATCAATCCCACACATCTAAACTTACATGCAGCTATATCTTTTATAGCACTTCCTATTTCTTCTTTTTTTACAATAGCAATTACATATTTTTTAAATTTTATTTAAAGAAAAGAAAAAATAGCAACAATACAGAATTCTAAAGGAAAGAAAGAAAAAGGAGAATGAGAAAAAGCCCCCCTAAGAAATTAATAATTTATAAATTACAAACTGTCATCCTGGATGTAGTTGTTCAAGTTACAAAGTTAAAGGGTACATAGCAAATATTCAAACAGTGAGGCTACAAATAGTTCTGCTCAAAGATCCAACAAAGATTCAGGAATATGGTCATCTATTTGACACACTCAAACATACATGCAGTTATATCCCTTAGAGCACTTTCTTTTCCTCTCTTTTTTAAAATAGCAATTAAACATATTGATTTTATTACTCTTGTAGTTCTTATTTACTATTTACACTAGAGACACAATCTGATATTTATAAATATGATTCTTATTTATTTCACTAATGAGGATAGTCTCAAGTTGTCTCCATTTGCCTATGAAGGCCTCAAGGCCATCCTTTTTATAGCTGACTAATATTCCATTGTATAAAAATGCCACATCTTTTTCATCTGCAGTTGATCGGCATCTTGGTTATTTCCAGGATTTAGCTATCAAAAGTTATGCAGCTATGAACATGGGTGCACATATATCACTGTGATATGAACTTTTCAGTTGTTGTGGGAAAATATCCAGGAGGGGGATAGCTGGATTGAATGGGGCTTCCAATCCTAGTCTTCTGAGAATTCTCCATATGAATTTGCATGTACTGGCTCGACTTTGCCATGATATGTTCCAGTTGTTTCTTTCTGCTTTTCCTCTTATTTAATTGTTTATCCTACCTGGTGGTTTCTTTCTGTTGTTGTTTTGGGGATTGTGGTCATTTTTACCTATTTAGTATGTCTTTCTGTAATCTTTCTTGGGTTGGTTTGGTGGACATGAATTTCTTCAGTTGTTCTTTGGCATGGAAGTATCTTATTTCTCCATTAAATTTGAATGAAAGTTTTGCTGGGTACATCAGTCTGGGTTGAAGGTTGTTTTCTTTCAGGCCTTGAAATACTTCACTCTAAGCTCTTCTTGACTTGAGGGTTTGTGCTGAAAAGTCTGATGTGATTCTAATGGGCTTTCCTTGATAGGTGAGTTTTATCTTTTCTCTGGTGGCTTTTAATATTCAGTTTTTATGCTGTATGTCTGAGATCTTAATTATTATGTGTCTGGGTGTGGATTTATGTCGATTGGGAATGTTTGGTGTTCTATATGCCTCACTTATTTGCATATCAGATTCCTTCCCTATGTTTGGGAAATTTCCTGCTATTATTTCTGTAAATACTTTACATATGTCCTTTGCCTGGAATCCTGTATCTTCACTAATGCCCATTATTCTTATATTGTTGCTCTTGGCATCATCATGAAGCTTCTGGATTGTCATTTCACGCTGCTTTGTTATTTTTAAAAGTTCTATCCTTTCCTGTTCACTAACTGTGATCCTGTCCTCAAGGTCCAAAATCCTATCCTCAGCTTCCTTTAGGTAGTTTTGCACGCTTTCAATAGAATTTTTTGTTTCTTAGATGTCTCTTTGAGTTTGTTTTATGTATTCTGCTTGTTTTCTATATTGTTCATTCAAGGTTTCAATCAGTTTCCCATGCTCATGTACTTTTTTCTCTAGTTCTTCTTTAGCTGCATTCAACAACTCCTTTACTGAAGTTGTTATTTCTATCTTTGCATGGGAGAGTACTTCTAATTTGATTTCCTCTATAGCCTGATGCAGTTGTTTTTTTATTTCACTCGCTATCTTTTCAGAGATTACCAGTGTATTTCATTACTATTTCAATGTCTCCTGTAATTGCCTCTGGTGAACTCTATGTTTGAGACTGCATTTTGCTTTTTCATTTTGTCATTTTCACTCTGCCTGGTGTTTTCTATGTGTAGGAGGGGATCACACACACTATTTTCAGACACAACAAAGTCGTTTGGTTAGTTGTAGGGGGTTTTACTACTGGCCCTATTGATCTGCTGGACACCTCTATTTTAGCAATGTACTCACCACACTGACACAGTCAATCCGGTGTAGTCCAAAGTACACCACCTGGGAGCAAAATTCCAAATTTTCTCACCCTAACTGAATCCCACTGAGATCTTCTGATGTTCCAGGTGGGAGAACTTCTGATGTTCCAGGTGGGAGGGTGAGCACAGCTAAAGCAGTACAGGGCAGTTTTCAGTCTTGGGCGGGCCTCCTCAATGTTCCCTGTGGCAGGGCAGGCCCACAGGGGAGGTTCTGGGCAGCCTACCCCTGATGCAGTCTTCCTCTAAGTTCCCGGTGGCAGGGTGGGCCCATGGTGGTAGTTCCAGGCAGCTTACCCCTGATGCAGGCTTCCGCTAAGTTCCCACTGGCAGGTCGGGCCCACAGTGGTCAGTTTATCCATTTTTTATGGATGAGTAGTACTCCATTGTTTAAAAACCCACATTTTTACCCACTCATTGGTTGATGGGTATTTGGTTGTTTTTAAGATTTAGCTACTACAAACTGTGCTGCTATAAATATGAATATGCATATATCAGTGTGGTATAATGTTTTAAATTTGGGGGGGAAAATTCCAAGGAGGAGAATGGCTGTGTTGAATGCAACTTTAGCTTTAGTTTCTGAGAAATCTCCACATTAATTTCCACAGTAGGTACACCACTCCCACAACTGTGGTTAAGGGTTCCTTTTACTGCACAACTCCACCAGCATTTGTTATTAGCTGATTTCTTGATAATAATCATTCTTTCTCCAGTGAAATGAAATCTCATTGTTGTTTTAATACATATATCTCAAATGGTCAGTGATGTTGAGCATTTTATCATATATTGATTTACTATGTGCACTTCTTCATCTAAGAAGTGTCTGTTTATCGCAGACATGCAGATTTGGATTGGGTCTTCAAATTTTTTGGGGAGGATTTTTTTCAGATTTTCATATTGTCTAGATGTTAGTCCTTTGTCTAAGGAACAATTGGCAAAAATTTTTCCCACTCTGTGGGTTGTGTTTTCACTCTGTGGTGATTTCACTCAATATGCAAAAACTCTTTAATAGGATGAGGTGCCAGCTGTTGATACTTTGCAGTATTTTCCATGAGACTGAGATTTTGTCCATGAAGTCTTTCCCCATACCTATGATGTCAAGAGTTCTACCTACTCTCTTTTCCAGAAGATTTAGTGTTTTTGTTTCAATTTTTAGATCTTTGATGCATTTTGATTTTAGTTTAGTGCATGGGTCTAGTTTTTATCTTCAGTGTGTGGGAAGCCAGTTTGCAATCACCATTTATTAAAGAGGTTATCTTTCTTCAAGAGGACCTGCTTGGCCCCTTTGTCAAAGATTAGGTGGCTCAGTGCATTTGGGATTGTTTCTGAATCTTTTAATCTGTTCCACTGATCCTCAGGTCCTTTTATCACCAGTACAATGTTGGCTTTGTAGTATTATTTCTTTTTTTAACAGGTTTTTAAAATTTTATTTTAAAGAGAATATAACAAAAAAGGACAGAACAAAGCAGATCAGCACAGAGCAATACAAGCAATGCAGCACTTCAGAAGAAAACAGCTGGATATTAACAGTAGCTAACATAATGTCTCTTTCATTGAAATAGTTGAGCATATCTTCACACACAATAATATGAAACATAACAAAATAGTATAAAACCATTCAAGAGAATGAAACTATTACAAGGCATTCTCAACCAAATAACAGAAAATGAACAATGGCTATAATAATATCTCATTTTCCATAAAAATTTGTTTATACTATCACACATATTAAGATCACAATTGGGTATAATTTTTTTATTTAAAGAGAAAAAAAGCATGTAAAGGGTAGAGATAATACAGAATTTCAAAAAAAGATAAACAATAAGAAATCACTAGTTGATAAATTACATATTGTCCTCTTAAAAATAGTTGTTCAAGTTACAAAATTAAAGCATTCAAAGTAAATATTCAAACAGTGAGACTGTAAACAGCTATGGATGCATGAGTCTCTTCATGTACTTCTATCCTTTCTGTATTAGAGAGAAAAACACAACTTAGCAAGGCAAAACAAAACAAATTCCTATAAAAACATGAAACTAAAAAGTCATATAAAACTACAGTACAAGGGTATCTACAATGATTACTGTGTTGTTTTTTACTATCTTCAATAGAATTGTCTATATCAACAGGCATAATTGAATATAGCAGTATAATTGAATATAGCAGTATGTAATAATATCAGTAAAAATATAACATTGTAGACTGCATAAAACTTCAAAGGCAGGTAATAATCAAACCAGAGTGGATATTCTAGTGAATCATGTCATCTTAAGTGCAGTTGCCTATACTCTCAGACTTGATACTATCAATTATAACAGCTTTGAATAAAATCTATCAGTACAAAACAGCAATCTAATAAACCAGATTCAATTACAATCAGTCATGGTAAAACAGTGTAGGTTTTACAGAGCTTTAGATTAAGTTAATAGGAAATTAAGGATGATTACTGTACTATATCCTGTTGTTTTTGGGATTACTGTCTGTGCCCTCAAATCTAGTACAGCTAGAATGTCTGTAACAGAATATAATACATTTAAGCAGAGTAGTGTGAGTAATGTGTGTTTTAAATCCTGGTGCACTATTAACAGTATAGTGTATCAAGGCCATCTATGTTAGAGATTCTAGTTATCCTTCTCTGCCTCATTTCTGCTATGCTATTTTTCTGCCTTTGTTTGTCTATTTTTCTCCTTCATTCTACTGCCTGCCCCACTCATTGAGGTCTTTCTGCCACTGTTCCTAAAATCCTGATATATTTTACTCTCTCTCTAGAATGTTCTTCAGTATTCTCTGTAGGGTTGGATTGGTGGTCACTAAATCCCCCAGTTCCTCTTTGTCATGGAAGCATCTTGTTTCTCTATTAATTTCTAGTGACAGTCTTGCAGGGTATATCAATCTGGGCTGGAGGTTATTTTCTTTCAGGACTTGGAATACTTCACTCCAAGCTCTTCTTGATCTGATGATCTGTGTTGAGAAGTCAGCCGTGATTCTGATGGGCTTACCTCTATAGGTAATCGGTTTCTTTTCTCTGATGCTTTTAATTTTCTGTTTTCATATTGAATTTCTGGTATCTTGATTATTATATGTCTGGGTGTAGATCTGTTTTAGTTGTAGGTGGCTGGAGTTCTGTATGCCTCAAACAACCAACTGTCATTTTCTTTTCCCATGCTTCAGAAGTTTTCCTTAATTATTTCCATGAATAGCCATTGTAATTCACCTGTTTGTATTCCTGCTTCTTTGTTCACATTTCTTTTTCTTAAATTGTAGATTCTCTTGTCATCTTCTAGCCTTTGTATCATTACTGTCTGTTTCCTTGTTATTTTGTATAAACAATAAGAAGGAAACATGTAGTATTATTTCAAGTGAGTGGTCATAGGCTCCCTGCCATGCCTTTGTCTCACAGAGTTGTTTTTGCTATTCTAGGTCTCTTCCAGTTCCAAATGAATCTTAGGAATGCTTTGTCTTGTTCTGTAAGATATGCTAATGGTATTTTGATCAGGATTGCATTAAATTTATATACCAATTTTGGGAATATGGTCATTTTCACTGTGTTGACTTTTACTATCCAAAGACAAAGGATATATTTCCAATTTTTGATATTCAATTCAATATCCTTTTCCAAGTGCTATAATTTTCAATGTAAAAATCTTTTACTTCCTTAGAGTGATGCTTAAGCAATTAATTTTGGATGCTATTATGAAAGGTGGTCCCTTTTTTCCTGTTATTTGTACACAAACATGCTGCTGATTTTTGAGTGTTGACTCTGTATAGAGGTATGTGAGTGAATTTGACATTTTGTGGATTTATAAGAATATTCTATGTAGAGTACTGGGTCATCTTCAAATAATATCAATTTAATTTCTTCCTTTCCAGAGCAGAGAAGGGGAAAACAAGCCTCTTCTCCTTTCTTACACTGTGCACAGGCCATGCCCCTCTCCCAAATTCAGGGTGGGTGTAGAACCCACAAAATCTCTGTGCCCTCCTCCTACACAGGATGAGGATATTTACAAAGTAGGGATCCTGGATCCCTCCTGAGTCTCTCAGTTAAACTCCTAACTGCTCAAGTTGGCACAATGTATCAACAGTAACAGATGACTTTAATCAGATTGAGATAAATCCCATCTATTCTATTTTTCTATAGGGCTGTTAACATGAATAGCAGTTGAACTTCATTAAGTGCTTTCTCCTGTGTCTATGAAGGTGATCATGTGGTTTTTGTCTTTTGCTCTGTCAGTTAAATTACTAAGGTAAATTTCTACTTTTTCTATATTGAAGAATTATACAGGATGCTTTTTAAGAAAAGCTCTCGACCCTGCTTCACCTCCCACATCACTGGAGGGTGCACTGGGAGGTCTCTCTGGGCCTACCACAGCTTGCCCAGAGATTGCTTAGCTGCCTGCAGTCTTTCTGGCAAACCAAGATGTGCACAAGGAACTATCCAGCCCATGGAAGCTTTGGTGCTTTGCTGGGACACTGGTAAGACCCTGTTCCACCTTGCACATCACTGGAGGACACACCTGGAGGTCCCTCTGGGTCTATCTGGGCCCCAGCCAGTGACTCACAAGCTGACCTCGGCTGCCAGCTTCTGGCAAGGTGTAAGTACATGCAGTGCTCTCCAGCCCAAGGGGAAATTTGGCACTTGGCTCCTAGACTGGTAAGGCACTGCACAGCAAACCCAAGTGGTTAGAACCATCTGGTAAGGTCTGTCTAAGGACCTCCACTCAACTGGGGAAACTCCCGGCAATAAGAATAGATATTCTCAACCCAAGAAACAACTGAGACATTGCAATCAGATTCCCTAAGGGAATATAGCACAATAACAAAATGAAAAAGCAAAATGCAATTTAAAACCTGCAGCCCATCCCAAGCAAGCCTAAGAGATGTGGACATAGAACAAAATGTAGTCCATACACCTGAAACTCCTGAAATGATAGCAATTAAAGTAAACAAATGACTCCAGGATGCTACAACAGAACTCAGATCAGCAATAATCTCCCAGCTAAAAGAAGAAATGATACATGCAATAAAAAAATGCTAAACACATCTAAAGAAGACATAGTTAAAAATTAGAGGAAAAATGCAAAAATATAGAAATCTTGAATGAACAATACAAGAAACAAACAATGCATGAAACAGATTCAAAGAGATGTATAGGAAATCAAAACTTTGATTGAAAGTTGGCAAAACCACCCCAATGAAAGTGAAGATAGAAGTTCAGACCTCAAAGACAAGATTGCAGCTAGTGAACAGGAAAGGAAAGATCTTTTAAAAATAACAAGGAACCAGGAAATAACAATTCAACAGCTTCAAGATGATGCAAAGAAAAACAATATAAGATTCATAGGTATAAATGAAAAAAGAATGAGATAACACACATGATATCATGGGCTATTTACACAAGTAATAGCTGAAAATCTGTAAAACATGAGAGGCCATTTACACAAGTAATAGCTGAAAATTTCCCAAACATCTTTATGTTTCCCAAACATAAAGATCAGTGAAACATATAGAACTCCAAATAACAATGACCAAAATAAAACTACATCCAGACATATAATAATCAACATCCCAGATATCCAACATAAAAACAGAATATTAAAAGCTATTAGAGAAGAGGCAGATCACCTATAAAGGAAAGCCTATCAGAATCACAGCAAACTTCTCAACACAAACAAAGAAGTCAAGAAGAGCATGGAGTGAAGTATTTCAGATCCTAAAGGAAAACGACTTCCAACCCAGACTGATGTACCCTGAAAAACTATCCTTCAAAATTGATGGACAAATAAAATACTCCCACAACAAAAAACAGCTGAAAAACTTCATGACCATCAAATCAGTCCTGCAAAGAATACTGAAAGACATTCTAGATAGATATAGGAAAAAACAACTGAAGAAGGCAAGCAATTAAACAGAGTGGAAAGGTTAAGAATCAACAGCAGAGAGATAACATGTCAAAAATAAACCAACATATTTCATTTATAACTACTAATGTAAATGGCCTCAATTCACCAATTAAAAGAAACAGCCAGGCAGAATGGATCAAGAAACAACATCCAGCCATATGCTGTCTACAAAAAACCCATCTAATCCAAAAGGAAACTCATCGACTGAAAGTTAAAGGATGGAAAACAATACTCCATACAACAGGATCCCCCTCCAAAAAAAAAGCAGGTGTAGCCATTCTGTTTGAAGACAATGTGAACTTCAAACCAAGAATGGTCCAAAGAGATAAAAAAGGTCACTACATACTACTTAGAGGAAACCTTCAAGAGGAAGAGACAACAATCTTAAATATATATGCACCAAATTTGGGATCACCCAGCTATACAAAACAAATACTAATAGAAATTAAAAATCAAATAAGCAATAACACAATTATAATGGGAGACCTTAAGAGCCATTGACACAAATAGACAGATCAACTTTAGAGAAAATGAGCAAAGAAAGAACAGAATCACATCTGTGATCAAATGGACTTGATATACAGATATACAGTGTTCCACCCAACATCAGAATACACTGATATACAGAGTGTTCCACCCAACAAAATCAGAATACATTCTTCTCAGCAGCACATGTGACATTTTCTAACATAAAACGTATACTAGCTCACAAAACATACTTAAGTAAATGCAAAAGAATTGAAATTATCCCATGCATGTTAACAGATCATAGTGCCATGAAACAAGATTAATGACAGAAGAAACTGCAAAACCCCCACAAATACACAGAAATAATATTCAGGAGTAATACACTCCTGAGCAATCAGTGGGTCACAGAGGAAATTAAAAAAGAAATTAAACAATATCTACAAGCAAATGTAAATACAACATACTGGAACCTGGGATGCAATTAAAGCAGTCCTCAGAGGAAAATTTATTACAGTAAATGCCCACATCAGGAAAACAGAATGAACACAAATGAACAAACATCTAGAAAAAGAAGAGCACCTCAAACATCTAGAAAAAGAAGAGCAAGCCAAGCCAAAAGCCTAAAGAAGGGAGGAAATTATAAAGATCAGAGCAGAAATCAATGCAATAGAGACTAAGAAAACAAGACAAAGTATCAATGAATCAAAAGTTGGTTCCTTGAAAGAATAAATAAAATTGACAAGCCCCTAACCAACCTTATTAAAAAAGGAAAGAAAAACTCTAATTCATGCAATAAGGAATGAAAAGGGTGAAATCACTACAGACTCTCTGAAAATACAGAAGATCATCAGTACCTACTTCAAAAACCTCCTCTCTCATAGGCTTGATATAACACAGAAGAAATGGACACATTCCTAGAAATACATGAATTACCAAACCTGGGTAAAGAAGATGTAAAACTGCTGAATAACCCATCTTCAGTTAACAAAATTGAAAATGTAAGTAAATCCTTACCAATAAAGAAAAGCCCAGATCCAGAGGGATTCACTGCAGAATTTTACATGATATTCAATGATGACTTAATGCTGACACTCCTCAAACTCGTCAATGAAATCAAAAGGAAAGCAATTCTCCCTAAGTCATTCCTGGAAGCAAATATCACTCTAGTACTAAAACCTGAGAAGGACCCAGCAACAACAGCAACAACAACAAAAAAGAGAACTATAGTCCAACCTTCCTAATGAACATAGATGCAAAAATTATCAATAAAATATTAGCAAAAAAGAATGCAGCAAATCATCAAAAAGATTATACACCAACATCAAGTGTGATTTATCCCTGGCATGAAGGGATGGTTCAATATATGCAAATCAATAAATGTAATCCCCCATATCAACAGAATGAAATTTAAGAATCACATCATCATTTCTATAGATGCAGAAAAACTTTTGATAAGGTCCAATGCTCATTCATGGTAAGAACATTACAGAAAATTGGGAATAGATGGTCTTTACCTCAATATGATGAAAACCATCCATGCAAACCAATAGTCAGCATCATATTAAATGGCCAAAAAATGAAAGCCTTTACTCTAAAATCAGGAACAAGACAAAGATGTCCATTATCACTACTCTGATTCAATGTAGTGCTGGAAATATGAATCAGAGCTATTAGACAACAGAGAGAAATAAAAGGAGTAAGGATAGGAAAAGAAGAAGTTAAATTATCATTATTTGCAGATGACATGATACTCTACATAGAAGACCCTCAAAATTCCAGTGAGATTCCTAGGTATAATAAATAAATTCAGTAATGTAGCTGGATAAAAATTCACCACTTAAAAATCAATAGCATTCCTATACACAAACAACAAACTCACTGAGCAAGAAATAAGAGAAGCCAAACCCTTCACAATAGTATCCAAAAAAGGAAATACTGTTGAATCAATCTAACAAAAGAAGTAAAAACCTATTCAGGAAAAATTATAATACCCTGAAAAAGATATCAAAGAGAACCTCAGAAAATGGAAAGACATCCCTTGTTCATGGATAGGAAAAATAAATATTGTGAAAATTGCCATTCTCCCAAAATTGTTATACAGATTTAATGCAATCCCAATCAAAATGCCACTAATACACCTCACAGACCTAGGGAAATTATTCCTAAAGTTCATCCAGAACCAGAAAAGACCTAGAGTAGCAAAGGCAATTCTAAGCAACAAAGTAAGGCAGGAGACATCACAATTCCTGACTTGAACTTATACTACAAAGCTACTGTAATAAAATTAGTATGGTACTGGAATAAGAACAGACCTGAAGATCAATGGAATAGATTGGAAGATAAAACTACAACTGCAAACACACTAAGCCACATTATCTTTGATAAAGAAGCCAAACACATTCACAGGAAGAAAGATAGTCTCTTTAATAAGTGGTGATGGAAAACCTGGCTATCTATAGTCCCCAAACTAAAACTAGACCCATGCCTATCACCATATACTAAAGTCTAAATGTATCCAAAATCTAAATATTAAAACAAAAACACTAAATCTGTTGGAAGAGAAAGTAGGCAGAAATCTTGAAGACATAGGGGTAGGTACAATATTCATGAACAAGAATCAAACTGCATGGAAGTACTCCCCAGAATCAATAACTGGGATCATGTCTTATTAAATAGTTTGTTCTTGTCAAAAGAAATCTCCAGCATAGCCTAAAGAAAACCCACTAATTGGGAAAAAATCTTAGCAAACAGTCCCTCAGACAAAGTATTTTGTCCAGAACATATAAAGAATTTTAAAAAATCAGACCCCTGAAATTCAAAGACCCACTCCAAAAATGGACATCCGAGATGAACATACAGTTCTCAGCTGAAGAAATACAAAGGGCAAATAAATATGTGAAAAAATGTTCATCATTATGGGTCATTAGAGAAATGCAAATTAAAACCACACTGAGATACCATCTCACTCCAGAAAGAATGGCCAGGATCAACAAAACTACCAACAACAAATGCTGGAGAGGCTGTGGGGAAAAGAAACTCTTCTGCACTGTTCGTGGGAGTGTAGACCCATGCCACCACTGTGGAAGTCAATCCGGAGGTTCCTAAAAAGCTGATACTGGAAGTCCCACTTGACCCAGCTATTCCACTTCTGGGCATTTCCCCAGAAGAACTCAAAACATCATATCACTGTGATATATGTGCACCCATGTTTATAGCAGCACAATTTGTAATAGCCAGCTCTTGGAAATAACCTAAATGCTGATCAACTGAGGAATGGACAAAAAAGATGTGGTACTTGTACACAATGGAATACTACTCAGCTATAAAGAATGACCACACTGAGATCTTTATAAGTGGATGCAACTTGAGAGCATACTCATAAGTGAAATAAATCTAATTCACATGAGTAAATATCATATTGTCTCCCTAGTGTAAGAAATGGCAAGAGTACATAAGATACAAAATCCTCAATAAATACGGTGAAAGGGTAAGAATCTTCTCAAAGAGGAAAAAATAATAACAGTTAAAAACAGGAAAAAGGAAAAGGAAGGGAAAAGAAAAAAATATCTAAATTTGTGTAAACACACTTAGGATAGCTAAGATGACTCTGCTACAAATTCTATAAGTCTGTAAAACAAAGAACTTAATATTCATAGGATTGGAACAATTTTGCATGTTTGTCTCAGGTGACCTGAGGAACTCTTGAAGATCACTAGGCAAAATATCAACCTTAGTTCTGTTCTTACCACTATGTTTGGAACTCCTGTATTGTTATTGCTTTGGGCTCTTTGTTATTGTTTTTTTGTCTTTTTCATTTCTTATTTTTCTAGTAAACTGTTTTGTTTTGTTTTTCATGCTAATGCAGAAAGGACAGGTATACATGTAGAGATTCATACATGCCTAGAACTCCTAACCAGTTTATGAGAATTGATTATATTATGTATGATGAAATGAACAGCTATTTTGAAGAAAAACAGACATTATGGTATCCATTGCTGATTTTGTATCATCATGCTGTGAAATACAATAATGCTTCTATTCTTTGTTCAGCATGGTTTTAGTCTGTTTTGTATTGTTTAATTTAAATATACATGAAAGTATGGACAGCTAGTTTGAAGAGAACAAGAGACATTATGGCAACCATTTTTTAAAGTTTTTTTTTATTTTAAAGAGAATAAAGCAAAAGAGGACAGATCTAAGCAGATCAGAACAGAACAATATAAGCAACACAGCACTTCACAACAAGACATTTGGATATTAACAGTAGCTATCATAATATCTCTTTCTTTGAAATAGTTGAGCTTAGCTTTACACACAATAATGTCAAACACAACAAAATAGAATAAACCACTCAAGAGAAAGAAAGTATTACAAGACATTCTAAACCAAATAACTGAGGATGAACAATGGCTGCTATATTATCTCATTTTCCATAAAAAATTTGTTTATACTATCATACATATTAAAATCCAATAAGATACAATATGATAGAACCAATGGTAATAGAAAAACAAGAGCATGGTAAGACTTCAGAGCAAGATGATACTAAATCAACAATGGCTGCCATATTGTCTTTTCTTCAAAGTAACTATTCATAGTGTCACATATATTAAGATCAAATAAAACCTTTCCAACCAATGAATGAAACATAAGTCTTCAAAGTAATATAATGGTGAAACATTGTTACCATAAAATCTTATATACTCTTACCATTTCTTACATTAGGGAGACAATATGATATTTACTCATGTGAATTTGATTTATTTCATTCATGTGTATAGATTCAAGTTGCATACATTTATTTATAAATATCTCAATGTGATCATTCTTTATAGCTGAGTAGTACTCCATTATATAAAAGTACCACAATTTTTTTATCCATTCCTTGGTTGATGGGCACTTAGGTTGTTTCCAAGATCTGGCTATTACAAATTGTGCTGTTATAAAATGGGTGTACATATATCACTGTGGTAAGATGTTTTGAGTTCTTCTGGGAAATATGCCTAGGAGTGGAATAGCTGGGTCAAATGGGACTTCCAACCCCAGATTTTTGAGGAATCTCCAGACTGACCTCCACAGTGGCAGTGGTTGCACCAGTCTACACTCCCACCAACAGTGCAGAAGAGATTCTTTTTCCCCACAGCCTCTCCAGCATTTGTTTTTGGTAGTTTTATTGATCCTGGCCATTCTTCCTGGAGTGAGATGGAATCTCAGTGTGGTTTGAATTTGCATTTCTCTAATGACCAATGATGATGAACATTTCTTCATGTATTTATTTACTGTTCATACTTCTTCAGCTGAGAACTGTATGTTCATCTTGGATGCCCATTTTTGGATTGAGCCTTTGAATTTTGGGGGTCTCATTTTTTAAAAAATTCTTTATATGTTCTAGACAGAAATCCTTTGTCTGAGGGACAGTTAATTAATATTTTTGCCAGTTTGTGGGTTTTATTTTCATTCTGTTGGAGATTTCTTTGGACATGCAGAATCTCTTTAATAACACATGATCCCAGTTATTGATTCTGGGAAGTAGTTCCCGTGCAGTTTGGTTCTTGTTCATGAATTCTCTACCTACCCCTATATCTTCAAGATTTTTACCTACTTTGTCTTCCAAAAGATTTAGTGTTTCTGTTTTAATAGTAAGATCTTTGTCCCATTTAGATTTTAGTTTAGCATATGGTGAGATTCATGGGTCTAATTTTAGTTTTCAGCATATGGATAGCCAGTTTTTCAAGCACCACTTATTAAAGAGACTATCGTTCTTCCAATGAACATGCTTAGCCCCTTTATCAAAAATAAGGTGGCTATGGGTGGTCATAGTTGTATCTTCTAGTCTATTCCATTGATCTTCAGGTCTGTTTTTATTCCAATACCATGTTGATTTTGTTATGGTAGCTTTGTAGCATAACTTCAAGTCAGCAATTGTGAAGCCTCCTGACTTGGCTTTGCTTCTTAGAATTGCCTTTGCTATTCTAGGTCTCTTCTGATTCCAGATGAATTTTAGGAGTGATTTCTCTAGATCTATGAGGTATGCTAGTGGTATTTTCATTGGGATTGCATTGAATTTGTATAATAATTTTGTGAGAATGGCCATTTTCACAGTATTTGTGCTTACTATCCATGAACAAGGAATGTCTTTCCATTTTCTGAGGTCCTCTTTGATTTCTTTTTTCAGGTCATTATAATTTTCCCTGTATAAATATTTTACTTCTTTCATTAGATTAAGTCCTAAATATTTCATTTTTGGGGGATGCTATTGTGAAGTGTGTGGCTTCTCTTATTTTTCTCTTGGTGATTTTTTTTCTTAGTGTACAGGGATGCTATTGATTTCTGAGTATTGCTTTTTGTATCCAGCTACATTGCTGAATTTATTTATTATACCTAGGAGTCTTTCAATGGAGTTTTGGGGGTCTTCTAGTAGAGTATCATGTCATCTGCAAATAATGGTAAATTAACTTCCTCTTTTCCTGTCATTATTCCATTTATTTCTCTCTCTTGTCTAATTGTTCTGGTTAGTACTTCCAGTAATATGTTTAACAGGAGTGGTGATAAAGGACATCCTTGTCTTGTGTCTGATTTCAAGGTAAAGGCTTTCAGTTTTTGGCCATTTAATATGACACTGGCTATTAGTTTGTCATAGATGGCCTTTATCATATTGAGGTAAAGACCATCTATCCAGTTCTCTGTAAGGTTCTTATTATGAATGGGTGTTGGATCTTACCAAAAGCTTTTTCTGTATCTATAGAAATAATCATGTGATTCTTACTTTTGGCTCTATTGATATGGTGGATTAAATTTATTGATTGATGTATGTTGAACCATCCCTACATGGCTGGGATGAATCCCACTTGGTCATGGTGTATAACCTTCTTGATGATTTGCTGCATCCTGTTTGACAATATTTTATTAAGAATTTTTGCATCTATGTTCGTTAGGGAGATTGGCCTATAGTTCTCTTTTTTAGCTGGATCTTTCTCAGGTTTTGGTACTAGAGTGATATTTGTTTCCAGGAATGACTGAGGGAGAATTGCTTCCCTTTCAATTTCATTGACGATTTTGAGGAGTGTTGGTGTTAAGTCTTCTTTGTATTTCTTGTAGAATTCTGCAGTGAATCCGTCTGGGCCTGGGCTCTTCTTTGTTGGTAGGGACTTGATCACATTTTCAATTTCATTAATACAAATTTGGTTATTCAGCAGTTTTACATCTTCTTGATCCAGCTTTGGTGGTTCATATGTTTCTAGGAATCTGTCCATTTCTTCTGTGTTATTGAACCTATGAGAGTAGAGGTTTTCAAAATAGTTGTTGATGATCTTCTGTATTTCCACAGGGTTGGTAGTGATTTCACCTTTTTCATTCTGTATTGCATGAAATTGAGTCTTTTCTTTCCTTTTTAAAATTAGGTTGGCTAGGGGCTTATCAATTTTGTTTATTCTTTCAAAGAACCAACTCTTTGATTTATTGATTTTTTTTGTATTGTTTTCTTAGTCTCTGTTGTGTTGATTTCTGCTCTGATCTTTGTAATTTCCTTCCTATTTTGGCTTTGGGCTTGGCTTGCTCTTCTTTTTCTAGATCTCTGAGGTGTAATATCAGTTTGCTTATTTGTGTTTGTTCAGTTTTCCTAATGTGGGAACTCAGTGCAATAAGTTTTCCTCTGAGGACCACTTTCATTGCATCCCACAGGTTCCAGTAAATTGTATTTATATTTTCATTTGCTTGTAGATATTATCTAATTTCTTCTTTAATTTTCTTTTTGACCCATTGATTGCTCAATAGTGTATTATTCAAAGCATTTGTGGGGTTTTTGTAGTTACTTTTATCATTCATCTCTAGTTTCATGGTGCTATGATCCAAAAACATGTATGGGATAATTTCAATTCTTTTGCATTTGCTTAAATATGTTCTGTGGGTTAGTATATGGTCTATTTTAGAGAATGTCCCATGTACTGCTGAAAAGAATGTATATTCTGATGTTGTTGGATGGAACACTCTATATACGTCTATCAAATCCATTTGTTAAAAGGTGTGATTCGGTTGTTATTTCTTTGCAGATTTTCTGTGTAGTTGGTCTATCCCTTTGTGTCAATGGCGTGTTAAGGTCTCCTGTTATAATTGTGTTATTGCTTATTTGATTTTTCATTTCTGTTAATACTTGCTTTGTGTAGCTAGGTGCTCTGGAATTTGGTGCATATATATCTAAGATTATTATCTCTTCCTGTTGCAGTTTTCCCCTAACTAGTATGTAGTGAATTTATCTCTTTGGACCATTCTTGGTTTGCAGTTCACATGGTATGTAAATAGTATAGCTACCCCTGCTTTTTTTTTTAGTTCCTGTTGCATGGAGTATTGTTTTCCATCCTTTGACTTTCAGTCTATGAGTTTGCTTTTGGGTTAGATGGGTTTCTTGTAGACAGCATTTGTTTGTATGTTGTTTCTTGATCCATTCTGCCAGTATTCTTCTTTTAATTGGTGAATTGAGGCCATTTACATTAATGGTTGTAACTGAAATATATTGGCTTATTGTTAACATGTTATCTTTCTGATGTTGTATGTTAACTTTCCATCCTGTTCAATTGTCTGTCTTGCTTAGTGGTTTTTTCCTATGTGTATCTAAAATATCTTTCAGGATTCCTTATAGGTTTGGTTTGGTGATCATGAAGTTCTTCAGCTGTTCTTTGTCATGGAAGTATCTTATTTCTCCATCCTTTTTGAAGGACAGTTTATCAGGGTACATCAGTCTGGGCTGGAAGTCATTTTCCTTTAGGATCTGAAACACTTCACTCCATGCTCTTCTTGACTTTGTTTGTGTTGAGAAGTTTGCTGTGATTCTGACAGGTTTTCCTTTATCTTTTCTCTCCAACAGCTTTTAACATTGTGTTCTTATATTGAATTTCTGGGATGGTGATTATTATATGTCTGGGTGTAGTTTTGTTTAGGTTGTGGCTATTTGGAGTTATATATGCTTCACTAATCTATATGTCAGTTTCCATACTCATGTTTGGGAAGTTTTCAGATATTACTTCTGTAAATAGCCTCTTGATATCATTTGTGGTGTCCCCTTCTTTTTCATTTATCCCTATCAATCTTATGTTGTTTTTCTTTGTATCATCTTGCAGCTGTTGAGTTTTTATTTCCTGATATCTTGTTATTTTTAGAAGAACTTTCCTTTTCTGTTCACTAGCTGCAATGTTATCTTTGAAGTCTGAGATTCTATCTTCACTTTCATTGAGGCAGTTTTTACAACTTTCAATCAAAATTTTGATTTCCTGTATATCTCCTTGAATTTGCTTCATGCATTCTGTTTGTTTCTTAAACTTTTCATTCAGAGATTCTATCATTTTGTGTTGTTTCTCTAATTTTTTAGCTGTGTGTTCATTAGATGGATGCATTCAGTATTTCTTTCACTACTTTTATCATTTCTTCTTTTACCTGGGAGATTATTTCTGATTTGAGTTCCCTCATAGCTTCCCATACTTGCTTCTTTATTTCAGTTGATATCATTTCAAGCATTTCAGGTGTATGTGTAGCACTTTCTTCTATGTACATAGCTCCTATGTTTTCTTGGGATGGGCTGGAAGTTTGAGATTGCATTTTGGTCTTTTGTTTTATCATTTTCCTATATTTCCATGTTTCCAGTGATGTTCCAAAGCTTTCCCTGGATATGTTGAAAATCACCTCCTGTGCCCTCCACTACTGGGATTCACATGGCTTTGGCTCCCCTCATACGGTGGCCCTGTTTCCCCTGGTTTAATGAAGGTCACTGGTTGCCATTTACTCAAGGCTGTGGAACATCTGGAGCCTAGTCCAGTGTCCTACTGGACTGGTTGGGCACCCAGCCACTGGGATTGAGGGTCCCAAACTTTTCCTCGGCCTGTGACATGGAGCTGAATTCATGAATTCAATGAATTCATTGTGTGTGAAGATATAGACAACCATTTAGAAGAAAATAGAAGACATTATGGTAGCCATCATAGATCTTACCTTGTTTTGGAATCTGTGTCACTTACATTGTTTTCTTCTGATCTGCTTTGTTGTTTTGTTATGTTTAGTTTTACCCTTTTAAAAAAAATAAGATTAAATTTAAAAAAAAAGAAGAGCACTCATGGGGAGGGAGGATATCCCAAGTTGTAGTCTAATATCAATATCAGTAGAATAATTTTGCATAATATTATTTATTGTGAAATATTATGTAAAAATTCCAATGTTATGAAAAGCATAGGAGAATTTTCTTCTTATGAAAACTTTCCTCAGGCTGTAGAAGAAGGTGTTCAACATGGGAGTAACACACACACATACACACAGTAATATGAAATGCACTGTTTAAATTTTCAAAAGTTTATTATAAGAAAATACATATTGCTATTAATTTTAGATACTTGTCTTTGCTTCAAATACACTTATTCACTTACCATTCTCTTGCCAGTTTCTGAAGCAATTCTGGAGGCCCCTTTTCATGAGTGTATTTAATTGTACTATTGTGGCCTCTTCAATGGCTAAATTTACTCAAAACGTTTACCTTTTCATGGTCATTTTGACTTTGAGAAAGAATCAAAAGTCACAGGGTGCCCAAGCTTGTGAATAAAGTATATAATGTCACAATGTAGTGATTGTTGTTATTGTGGTTTATTAAGCATACTGGTACAATTTAGATATACATAATGATCACACTCATCATATGGAATTTGTACCTGTTCGTGATATATCTTGGTCATCTTTTTACCACACTGATCTTCCCTCAACTCCTCAACCCCTCTTGCTTTCCTTATTTACAAAGTTTTCCTTCTGTTTTATCCCTCACCTCATGGCCGCAGCATGGGCCTGACTCCTGTTTTATCCTACTTTTCTATTTTTTTCTTTTCCCTATCTTCCTTTAAGCATGCTTTTCTGTTGGATGACTCTTGGAAGTAGCACTTGCTACATTTTTCATCACATTTCCTAAAGATATTCATGAAAGAGAACTTCTAGAACTGCTGCAGAAAGAATGATGGAATTAGTGTGTTCAAAGCAAGGAAGAATATCTTAAGGGGGGTCAATGATAATGCATCTTTTATTTTAATGAGAGTTTTAGTTAACTTTCTCTTGCTGAGACAAAATACCAACACCTGAGTATAAAAGGAAGAAAGGTTTATTTAGCTCAGAGCAGAAAATATAAATGCAAATATATGTGTAGAGATTTCAGTCGGCAACACATTGGCTCTAACACAGGGTGGCTTGGCAGAGGGCCAACGCTTCCCAGCAGTAGATGATCTCAAATGTAGCAAAAGAGGATGCAGAGCAAGCTTCTTTTCATTCCTTATATTGGAGGCAGGATACTCACCTCAGGGCAGGTGTAGCAATCACACACCTAATCCCAGGATTAGACCATTAATCAAGCACAGACTTTACATTCATACACTTCCAAATGAGCCTTTGGGACATCCAGACTCAAACAATAACAATGTCCAACAACACCCAAAGATATTTAATGAAATTGAAAGGAAAGGATTACTCCCAAAGTCACTTCTGGAAAATACTATTACCTTGATTTCATAAGTACTCAAAGATCTAACCAAAATGGAGAAAGATATAACAATCTCTTTCATGAATATGGGCATGAAAGTCCTCAACAAGATTCTGGCAAACAGAATGTAATAGTTTATCCAAAAGATCATACATCATGACCAACATGCCTCATACCAGAGATACAAAAAAGGTTTGACATAATGCAAATCAATAAATGTAATACATCACATAAACAGAAGCAAGGGCAAAAATCACATGGCTAAGAAAAATAGCTCCAGAAAAAACTTTTCCAAAATCCAACATATTGCCATGCCAAAAAACTTGTCAGCATAAGCATGAAAAGACCACATCTCAAGTAGATTAAAAGCAATTTATTATGTTTTCTGTCAATGTCATACACAGTGGGAAATAACTGAAAGCTTTGTCTCCAAAATCAGGAACACAAAAAGAATGTCCACTAGTATGATTTGTAGGCATACTATTAAAGTAGTTGAAACATTAGCCACAGAAATTGGACAAGAGAAAGAAATAAAATAGACACACATAGAAAAAAAGAAGAAAAATTTTCATGATTTGCACATGACATGATTCCCTACATAGAAGATGTGAAGAAAAAAGAATCCACTGAAAGCCTCTTAGAATAACTAAATTCAATAAAGTATCAGGATGCAAAAATAACACAAAAAAATTAATAGCATTTCTGCACACAAGTAAAGAACCTACTAAAGAAAAAATTAGAAAAAATAACAATCTTAATGCCACCAAGAAAAATTAAATACTTAGGAATTGATCTAGCTAAGGTAGGGAAAGAACTCTACAATGAAAATCAGTTTACTCTTTGAAAAAAGGGAATGAAAGAGGACATTATAAACTGAAAAGACATCCCCTGTTCTTGCTTAGAACAAATAGAGTTAGAAAGGACAAACTCAGAACTGACATTGATTTAATGCCAACCCAGTCTAAACCACATCAACTCTCTTCACAGCATTAGAGAAAACAATCCTAAAATTCACATGGAAAGAGAGATGCAGAATAGGAAGAGCAATTTTGGCTAAAGCAGGAAGCAACACAATCCTGGATTTGAAGTTATATTACAAAGCTAGTATGATAGAAACAGCACAGTACTGGCACAAAAACAAACACATGAATCAATGGATCAAAGTAGAGTATAAAGATTCATCTACTTGATCTTTGACAAAGAAGCCAAAAACATACAGTGAAGTAATGATAAACTCTTTCATAATAGTTTTGGGAAAATTGGCCATAAAACATGGAGAAAATGAACTCTAGACCACCATCTTCCATCATGTAGTAAATTAAAACCAAAGTGTAACAATTCAATGTTATATACTACAAACATGTGCTGATAAAGAAAATTACCTAACATGGCTAAAAATTGCCTAATGCATATGTAGGATACAAAGCATGGATATGCTGCCCAAAGGGGTTATTCAAAGCAGGATAGAGGATAGTGATTTCAGCATGTTACTCAGAACAATGTAAGATTTAAAACTCATGAATTGTTTATTTCTGTACTTTCCCATTTAAAATTTTGAAACTGTGGTTGAGTTGAGGTAACTGAGACCAATGAAAGCCAAAGCAAAGATAAGCAGAGAGTACTGTATATTTAAGATCTATATTTTGAAAACTATAAAACTGTAACAAAAAGGAATCAAAGTTTTATAAAATGGATAGAGACACCATTTTTTTAGAATGAAAGACTGAAAAATTTCAAGATGTGACTCTTCTGAAAATTATCCTGAGATTCAACAAAATTCAAATGATAATTCCAATCAGAAAAATTGTGTACAATTGATTTTCTTGTAAAATGTGAGAGGTGAAGAAACTAAAGATCAAAACTGATTTGGAACAACAAAGTAAGAAACATCATTGTTTGCTATTATTTTGTTTTGAAGTTCTGTGTCATCTTTATTCTTTTTTGTTGTTTTGTTTTTAAAATAAAAAAGAAAATTAATATTTGGTTTAGTCTCACTATTACATGACAACAATAAGGAAAATGTGTGTCTAGAGAAAAAGGAGAATATACTTAAGAACAGAGAGTATAGAATATTGTAGAGTCTGAAAATGGATTCACTGATGCAGCATGCACTGATGTTTAACACAGGTACAAGTTAATTCAGACTTATAAAAATGATACTACGAAAATTAATTTCCACATTCAAAATAAGAACATTAATCCATCCTTTCACACTCTAAAGTAATTAACTCAAACTGCATTATAAAGCTGAAAATTTGTGTGAGTGCAGAGGAGACTCTTGATTTCTTTCTCTATAAAGAAAGAGAAGATCCAGAGCCAAAATTAAGCATCATGATGAGAAAGGGCAAAGGGAAATGTGTCAAGTTCTCTCTATTAAATGTGACTGGGGCCAGTGCAGAACAGGCCTCTGCAGCCACATCTGAAATAAGAGATGAGAGGGGAGAACTCACAAGGGTTCATCAGAAGTGTGCTGTTCTTAGAGGATGTGTTCTGCTTCCATGAGATATATGATAATGGTCAGTGAACCAGAAGATGAGCTTATAGCAAACCAGCTTTAAAAAAAATATAAACCAATATGTGAAGAGTAGAAATGTCATTCTCCCTGGAGGTATTGATACTGTGTACCAGGAGAAGGCTTTGTTGTACTACACAACTGGAGTGAAGAGGCCTGTATCTGAAATATTGGGGAATTCCTTGGGGCTCATGTAATATTTCCATGTTAACAAAATCTATAAAACAATAAACACAAGACCAATGAGAATAAAAATTTTGAAGAATGAAAATGTATATCACTAGGTGAAGAAATTCATTCAGCTAATGATTGCCATGTACAGGAGGAATGTGGAGTGGGTGGAAGGAATGTGAGCTATTGCTCTGTGATCTGTTGCAGTGACAGGAAGAACATGGCATTAGCAGGAGTTCATCTTTTCTTGAACTCCTTTCCTTCCCATCTTTCCTTTCCTGGCATATCTAGAATGTTAGATCACAAAAGGCCAAACCTTCTTAGTAGAATTGTCATTCCTAGAGGTCAGTTATAGACAGTAGTGTAGCATGAGATGGCCACCTGGAATTCTTTCCAAAGTGTGTGTCTTTTATTGTTACACACTCTTCAAAACCACTGTTGATGCTTTGTGAAAAGTTTAATGCTCTTAAGATATCTTAAATCAATCAGTCCATTCATGATTACTTTATTGGTTTTTCCAGCCATCCTTCTTCATTCCCCAAAAGTACATTCCAGTCACAAAAGACTCAAGTTCATTCTCTAAAGCAATACATAAGTGTCCATCCCTGAGCTTTTGTACATCCCTACCTTTCCCCAAATATAGTCAGGTGTACTGAGTAGCTGTGATAGGTCACTGCTGCAGGACTGTGATAGAATTTGTCCCAGTGTTGTTCTGGGTAATCATTTTGTCTTCAATTAGTTATTCCAGCATCTGAACTCTTTCTGGGACTCAGATTCCCCTAAGCCCAGGTATGGGTAGAATGAGGTGCAGTGCAGACACTCATTGTGATTATAGTGGCCTTGACTTCACATGCCTGTACTGAATAAAATGAGAAGAATCTCAAGTGAGGGGCTCAGAGTAACTCTCATACATGCCAGGTAAGTTAAGAAGGATGATAGAGAGCTGAGGTTTATTGTTCTTCCAAACTGAAGGCTTTGTTTTTCCAGATTGTATGATGTTCTCTGTAGGACATTGCTTTAGATGTGACAACTATTCTCTTCTACAACTATCTCTTAGGCTTTGACAATACTTTGGGAGTATTTTGTTTAATGCTTTTAAGTGCTAATTGTTAATAGCATTAATAAACATCATTGAGCAATATCACTGTATGTCACTTCAGTATAATCACTGCTATGTGAGCTAGGAAGGGTTTTATTCAGTTTCCTGAGTAAACTTAAATCATGCGTTGTTTATAAACAAGTTAAGTCATGTTTCATGTTCTGTTTATAACATTCTGTGAGACATTTGAAATCATGGACAGGCTGTCTTTCAGAATTTGTGGTTTCATTTTTTTGCAAAAACTCCATAGAATGTAATTTAAAGGCGAAGTATATGTCCTTATTCCAAGTCATTCCATCCTCTACAAAATTGTCTTTAAATGGGTAATAAATAAAAATGTAAAATCTTAATTATAGAATCAGAACCTCTGCCTTTTACGAACACTGTGCTGTGTGATTCTTACATGGACTCCAGGTTCAGAACTTCTGATTTCATGGGTCAGGGACAAAGGAAATTTGTTACATAATTCTTTTCACAATCTGCCAGTGATGTCAACTGGTTGCAGACATTAGAATCATACTTAGGAGAAGATAATACCACATATCTATATAGAGAGGGTGATAGAGATTGAGAAAGATGGGTTTTAGGAAATGGCATTAACTGCAATTGTGTACAATACTGATAAAATTTTCAAAAGAAATTAGTTCTCATGTGTATAGGGACTGAAAAGTCTGAAATCTACAGAGAATGTTAGTGGGTCAATGTACAATGGTGGGCTGACATTGTTATCTGAAATCTGAAGATAGTTTAAAGCAAAATTATTTCTTCTTCAGGAGGTGTCAGTGTACTCTCTCAACACCTCCATCAGGTTGTACAAGACTCACCACATAATGAAGTGTGATCTACTTTACTCAAAGGTTAATCTATTATTTTGAAGTATAATCACATTACAAAACATCTAGACTAAGCGTATTTTCTAAAGCTAGGTACCAGGGTCCAACCATAACATGATATAGAGTAAGAATATTGCAGAAAGAAGTCAAATGAGAGTTTGTGTAGCAATTTTTTGTTTGTCTCATAATTTCTAAAATTGTGTTTATTTTTAGTTTTCACACATCAATATCAATTATATCAGGTAGAATGAAGTGTAGAGATGTTTAAAACAACTCATCTGAATTAGTAAAATTCAAGTATATCTGAGGTACCTATTATTTTCCATACTTGCAAAATTACATTTATAAAATTTTAATAGTGTCAAACTCTGGAGTTACATAGTTAAAGCTGGTAAGTTATTATCCTGAAGGGAATTAATAATAGTAGTTACTTTATGTATGTAGAGTTGCACAGTCTTTAAATGTAGAGAAATATATGTCTCAGCCTGAAAGTCAGGCAGTAAAATATTGGGTAAATCCACCAACCAAGGAAGGTGACAATATTGCTATAGTCACAAAGGCAGATATGGTTTTCCTGCATGGAATTTTTAATCTGGTAGGAAGTCAGCAACTAAGAAGTGATCAAGGGCAATGAATACAACAGAGCAAATATAGGATGCTCATAGAAGTGGGTCTCATATTGTGTGGTGAGACCGGGAAGATTCAGTGGATCAAGTTACACAAAGCCTACATGAAGGTTAAGTGTCAGGGAGCAAGGTACAGAGGGAAGAGAGGGAAGGGAAGGCCATCCAGGAACTACTGCAAGCATGCAAGGATTTAAACTGAGCACTGCTGAAGAAGGAGATGTGAGATTCATTGAGTAATCAATTGAGATTGTGGAGGTGGGAATGAATCAAACAATGGAATATCATTGATGTCCTTGAATGGAATTTTGTTTTGGTCTTAGGAACCATGAAAATCTGCCAGAGTATGCTACAAGGAAGGAGTAATGAGGAGATTTTCACATTAAATTTTTTCTGTTGTGAAGGAAAGTTGTTGGGGTGGAAGGTATTGAAACACACAAGCAGGGAAATAAATTGTAACATTATTTCAATAGTTCCAGGAAATTAAAGACCAGTTTGTCTAGGGTAGGGTTATCTGGGATAAATCATGAATGATCTTGAGGAAGAGAATGAAGTGCAGAATCTAAAGCTTTGTTACATAGTTTGGGACAGAGGAAAGAATCAAACCAATAAACCTTTCCTATTTTTAGTTTGGATATATTTTGGTAAATATGAAGAAGTGGAGGAGGATGGGTTTGGAGGAAGAAGAGGTTAAGGTCATAAGTGTCACTTGATGACTGTTGCCCTTCAAGGGAAGATAATCTCTGAACGTTAAAATGCAGATCTATATAAACGCAAAGATGTCCACACCCAAGATTTAAGTGATACTGAAGCCATCAAAGTGCAAGAAGTTTTCTTGAGAAATGTAGAATAAGAATAAGATAGTACTTATAAATAAATCCCTAAGAGCACCAACAGATCAGATCTGAAAGTGTAAGACCTTGAAATCGTTAGGGATGACCCACCCAGCAGGTAGAAAAGGCCAATGTATTTTATCATTCAGAAACAAGTGGATTAGAGCTAATAAGAGCCATTCACGTCCAATGGAAAGGATTTAGATTCTACATTTCATTCTCTTTCTCTAATTCATATTTAACAGAAAACAGAAAATAAATCATGTCTGATTTTGAAGATTCAAATTGTACACATTTTTGGCAGATTATAATTATTCTAATGAAGGTGAAATAAAGATTTCACTGGGAATTTAACAGATCATGTATTGTAGACAAATGTCCGTCTTTATTTGGACTTAAGGAACTCTATTGTTTGTTTAAAGGTACTGAACATGGTCAGTGATGGAAAGAAACCAATCCGTCCTCTCAGAGTTCCTCCTCCTGGGTCTGTCTATCCAGCCGGAACACCAACACCTGTTCTATGCTTTGTTCCTCGCCATGTATCTTACCACCTTTCTGGGCAACGTCATCATCATTGTCCTCATTCAACTGGACTTGCATCTCCACACACCCATGTATTACCTTCTCAGCAACTTGTCCTCCTCTGACCTCTGCTTGTCATCTGTGACCATTCCCAAACTGTTGCAAAACATGCAGAGCCAAGTTCCATCCATCCCATATCGAGGCTGCCTGACCCAAATGTACTTCTTTCTCTTTTTTGGAGATCTGGAGAGTTTCCTGCTTTTGGCCATAGCCTAAGACCGCTATGTAGCCATCTGCTCCCCACTGCACTACACCATGATCATGACTCCCAAGCTCTGTGTAGGCATGGTGACCCTGTCCTGGGTGCTGACCATGTTCCATGCCCTGTTGCACACCATTCTTGCTGCAAGACTGTCTTTCTGTGGGAACAATGTGATCCCTCACTTTTTCTGTGATTTATCTGCTCTTTTGAAGCTGGCCTGCTCTGATACTCATATTAACAAGCTAGTGATATTTCTCATAGGAGGGCTAGTTGTTATCATCCCATTTGTACTCATCATCCTGTCTTATCCCCAGATATTTCCCTCCATCCTTAAGGTTCCTTCTGCTCAGGGCATGCTTAAGGGCTTCTCCACCTGTGGCTCTCATCTCTTTGGGGTGTCACTGTTCTATGGGACAGTCATTGGCCTCTACTTATGTCCATCAGCTAATAATTCCATTGCGAAGGAGACTGTCATGGCTCTGATGTACATGGTGGTGACTCCCATGCTGAACCCCTTCATCTACAGCCTGAAGAACAGAGACATGAAGAGAGCCCTGGGAAGACTTTTTCATATAAAGAAGATGCTCTTCTGTTTTTCATGAAAAAATACTGAGACTTTTGTGTAAAATTATTCAATAATTATATTGACATTTGTGTTGGAATGTTATTTCAGATTTCCTACTTCACCCTGGAAGCTTCTGTTAAAAAGCATACTGCATAATTATTCCTTATAGTGTAGAAAAGTAGAAACTTACAAGAGTAATTTAATTAGGAAATGGGGTCTTGCTGACCTGGCAATGTTTCCAGGTGATCCTGCACAGTGTAAGAGCTACTGCTATATATGCTCTCTATTGCATATCTTAAAATTATCATGGGATCTTGTTTTATCAAGCAGTTGGCTTTCTCTGTGGTACATTTTTAAATAGTGCTCTATAATCTCAATATATACTTAATGAAGTCAAACTTCTTACCCTCACATTCCCTTTTAAGCCTCCTTATGTCCTCTCCTGCAGAAGACTTCATATTATTGTACCACAAATCTATATAATATTTTGGACTTGATTGGTCCTTAATGGATTTTTATAACTGTCTTCTCACAATATATATTGTGCTTAACACTGTGGAGTTTTTGTTATTTTTTCTAACCATGAAGAATAAAGCTAGAGGCTAATACAGTGTTTAGAATTTTAATGATATCTCTTCTGTGTTGTTATTTTGGAATTAACAAAGAAGCTTTTTATCTATGTTTTTTCTATCATCATAACAATTCCATGCCAGAAGGAAAGATATGGTTTCTGTTTTACAGGCTGAAAATGCAGTTCAAGAACTTCTCACATCACACAGAGCATAAACTGCTGAACCTTTTTAAGAGGTCAGACTCTCTGAGTCCATGTTTTATTCTAATTGTCCCCTACTCTACAAAGAGGATCAGCCACTCTGTTAGAAAACATTCTAACAGGCAAAAGTCAAAATTCCAAACATAAAATAATTTCTGCAACTTAATAAAAGTAAAACCAACAATTGAAGAAAAATGTAGAAATAATATTAAAATAAAACTAATAAATGATATTAAAAGATGTTTACTTTCCTTTTTAAATTTTTATTTTTATTTTGTTTTATGAGGAAAAAAAAGAAAAATAGAAAAAGGGTAGAAACAATACAGAATTCCAATGGAAAAAAAGGAAAAACCAACACTAAGAATTCAAGAGTTGATAAATTACATATTGTCATCTTGGATATAGTTGTTCAAGTTACAAAATTAAAGGATACATAATAGAGACTGAAACAGTGAGAGTGCAAACAGTTCTGATCAACTATCCAACAAAGAATCAGCAATATGGTCATTTATTTACACACTCAAACATACATTCAGTTATATACCTTAGAGCACTTTCTTTTTTTCTCTTTTTTACAATACCAATTACACATTTATTGTTTTAGTTCTCTTATATTTCTTATTACTTTTTACACTAGAGACACAATGTGATATTTATAAATATCTTTCTTAGTTATTTCACTCATGGGGATAGTGTCAAGTTGTCTCCATTTACCTATGAAGGCCTCAAGGTCATCCTTTTTTATAGCTGAGTAATATTCCACTGTCTAAAAATACCACATTTTTTTTATCCACTCTGTTGTTTATGGGCATCTTGGTTGTTTCCAAGATTTAGCTATTACAAATTTTGCTGCTATGAACATGTGTGCACATATATCACTGTGATATGAAATTTTCAGTTCTTCTGAGAAAATACCCAGGAGAGGAATAGCTGGATTGAATGGAACTTCCAATCCTAGTCTTCTGAGAACTCTCCATATTGATTTCCATCGTGATTACACCAGTCTGCACTCCAACCAATAGTGTAGAAGTGTTCCTTTTTCCCCACAGCCTCACCAATATTTTCTATCAGTTGATTTCTTGATGGCAGCTATGCTTTCTGGAATGGGGTGAAATCTCACTGGGGTTTTTGTTTGCATTTCTTGAATGACCGGTGATGGTGAACATTTCTTCATGTATTAATTTGCCATTTGTATATCTTTCTCCGAGATCTGTGTGTTCATCTCAGATGCCCATTTTTGGAGAGGATCTTTGAATTTGATCACTGTTTTTCAATTCTTTATATATTCTGGACACAAGTCCTTTGTCTGAGGGGTTGCTGGCTAAAATTATTTCCTAGTCTGTGGGTTTTCTTTTCACTCCGTTGGTGATTTCTTTTGAAGTGCAGAAACATTTCAATAATATGAGATCCCAACTGCTGATTCTTTGAAGTGTTTCCCATGCAGTTTGTGATTTTTTGTATGAATTCTTTGCCTACCCCTATGTCTCCAAGACTTCTACCTACCTTGACTTCCAGCAGATTGTTTCTATTTTAATATTTAGGTGTTTGATTCATTTAGACTTTAGTTTTGTGCATGGTGATAGGCTTGGATCTAGTTTCCATCTTCAGCATGTAGAGAGCCAATTATTCCAACAGCATTTATTAAAGAGACTATCCTTCTTCCAGTGAACATACTTAGCCTTTTGTCAAATAACAGGAGGCTGAGTGTCTTTGTAGTTGTTCTTACATCTTCTAATCTGCCCGATTGATCCTGAGGTCTATTTCTTTGCCAGTACCATGCTGATTTTATCACTGTGGCTTTATAGTACTTTATAGTATAGTCTTTATAGTATAGTCAGGAATTGAGATGCCTCCTGCCTTGCTTTTGTTGCCCAGAATTGTCTTTGCTGTTCTAGGTTTCTTCTGTTTCCAAATGAATTTTAGGAGTGTTTTCTCTAGATCTGTAAGGTATGTCAATGGTGTTTTGATTGGGATTGCATTAAGTCTGTATAACAGTTTTGGAACTATGGCCATTTTCAAAATGTTGGTTCTTCCTAACCAAGAGCAAGGAATATCCTTCCATTTTCTAATATCCCTTCAGTCTCCTTTTTCAGCATAGTATAATTTTTAGCAAATAGGTCTTTTACATGTTTAGTTAGGTTGATTCCTAAGTATTTCATTTTTTAAGATGTTATTGTAAAGGGTGATATTTCCACATTTCTCTCGGTGAGTTTTTTGTGTACAAGAAGGCTATTGATTTTTGAGCATTAACTTTACATCAAGTTACACTGCTGAACTTGTTTATTACCTCTAGTAGTCTTTTAATGGAGTGTTTTGGGTCTTCTATATAGAGTATCATGTCCTCTGCAAATAGTGATAATTTAACTTCTTCCTTTCCTGTCTTGATTCCTTCTCTTTCTCTCTCATCTGATTGTCCTGGCTATTGTTTCCAGAACTATATTGAAAAGGAGTGGTGATAGTGGATATCCTTGTCTTGTTCGTGATTTTATAGTGAAAGCTTTCAGTTTTTGCCCTTCTAGTATAATGTTGGCTATTGGTTAGTCATAGATGGCCTCTATAAGGTTGAGGTAGACTCATGTATTCCAAGTTTCTGAAGGGTTTTTATCATGAACATGTGTTGGACTTTTTCAAAAGCTTTTTCTGCATCTATTGAGATGACCATGTAGTTTTCTTTTTGGCTCTGTTGATGGGGTGTATTACATTTAATGATTTGCATATGTTAAACCATCCTTGCATTCCTGGAATGAACTCCACTTGGTCATGATATACAATCTTCTTGATGATTTGCTGCATTCTATTTACCAATATTTTATTCAGAATCTTTGCATCAATGTTCATTAGTGAGATTGGCCTATAGTTCTCTTTTTTGGTTGGATCTTTTTCTGGTTTTGGTGTCAGAGTAATATTTGCCTCCAGGAATGATTTAGGGAGGATTGCTTTCTTAATTTAATTGAAGAGTTTAAGGAGTATTGGAATTAAATCTTCTCTAATTTTCTTGTAGAATTCAGCTGTGAATCCACCAGAACCTGGGCTTTTCTTTGTTGGTAAGTTTTTAATTAGAATTTCAATTTCAATAGCTGATGTTGGGTTGTTCAAAATTGCTGTATCTTCTTGTTTGAGCTTTGGTAGTTCATATGCTTCCGGAAATCTGTCCATTTCCTCTGTGTTTTCCACTCTATGTGAGTAGAGATTTTCAAAGTAGGTATTCATGATCTTTTGAATTTCCATGGGATCTGTAGTAATTTCTACCTTTTCACTTCTCATTGCATGAATTTGGGTTTTTTCTTTCTTTTTCTTGATAAGGTTAGGTAGGGGGTGTCAAGTTTGTTTATTCTTTCAAAAAACCAGCTTTTTGATTCATTAATTTTTTTTGTTTCAATTGCATTGATTTCTGCTCTTATCTTTACACTCTTCTATGAGCTTTGGGTTTAGCTTGCTCTTCTTTTTCTAGATGCTTGAGATAGAGCATTAGGTTGTTCAATTGTGCTTATTCTGTTTTCTTGATGTGACAATTTATTGCTACATATTTCCCTCTTAAGACCACTTTCTTTGCATCCCACAGATTACAGTATGTTGTTTCTATATTTTCACTGAATTGTAGGCATTGCTTTAATTCTTCTTTTATTTCATCTGTAGCCCACTGGTTGTTCAAAAGATTATTTAATTTCCATGTTTTTATGCAGGTTTTGCAATGTCTTTTGCTATTAGTTTCCAATTAAGTGCACTATGGTCAGATATTATGCATGGTATGATTTCAATACCTTTGCATTTACCTAAGAATGTTTAATGGGATAATATATGGCCTATTTTGGAGAATGTCTCATGTGCGGCTGAGAAGAATGTGTATTCTGATGTTGTTGGGTGGAACACTCTGTAAACTTCTACTAAGTCCAATTACTTACATGTATGATTCAGTTCTGTTATTTCTTTGCTGACTTTTTGTCTAGTTGATCTCTCTGTGACCATGGGCTGTTAAGATCTCCTATTATAATTGTGTTCTAGTGTATTTGGTTTTTCATGTCCATTAGTATCTATCTTATATAGTTTAGTGCTCCTGTATTTGGTACATATATATTTATAATTGTTAGTTCTTCCTCTTCAATTTTTCCAGTAATGAGTATGAACTGACCTTGTCTATATCTTTAAATCATGTTAGGTTTGAAGTTCACATTGTCTGCAAATAGAATAGCTACCTCTGCTTTTTTATGGGTTCCTGTTGCATGGAATACTGTTTTCCATCCTTTGACTTTTAATCTATGAGTTTCCTTTTGGGTCAGATGTGTGTCTTGTATGCATCATATTGTGGGTTCATGTTTCATGATCCATTCTATCAATCAATTTCTTTTTATAGGTGAATTGAGGCCATTTACATTTATGGATATCACTAATATGTACTGGCTCTGCTTTGCCATGTTTTGTTCCAGTTGTTTCTTTTTCCTTTTCCCCTTATTTAATTGCTTATCCTACCTGGTGATTTCTTTCTCTTGTTTTGGGCATTGTGGTCATTTTTATCTCTGTCTAGTATGTCT
>PVLA01013839.1:0-34344 GCA_004027455.1 Hydrochoerus hydrochaeris | reverse complement strand
CCACCCACCCACCCATCCACCCACCCATCCACCCATCCACCCATCCACCCATCCATCCATCCATCCATCCATCCAGTCTGTCACCGTACCACGGCATTTATTTAGCACACATCATATTCCAGATGCATCACTTTCTGTTGCACAGAGAGAGAGAGAGACAGTGGAATTGATGAAAATTATGAAATTGAACTCACTAGGCCTTGGAGGCTGTTTGTGTCTAATATTTGATTTCCAGAAGAGCCGCCCTCTGGGTCAAAACCTCGGCAGCCTGTTCGTGTCGGGATGGCCTGGAGAGAGGGCCACAGCCCGGTGATGCCCTGCTTTCTGCATCGCCTTTCGAATCTCTGTGGTCTGTCTGCTGTGCTCTCTGTGGTTGGGGAATGCTCACTAGTGTGCCTGTCTCTTTTCTTTCTCCCTCTGAAAGCGCATGTTTTCTTTTTCCCCTCCACAGTGTTCCTTTTCTTAGGTTTTCTGTCCAATTACCGAGCTTTGAGTGCAGAGATTTGTTCCCGTGGGTGGCTTGGAGTTTAGGACTGCAGCCCACCATTCAACTACAGTTCTCAAAACTAAAAAGCCCAGCTCTGCACATGTAGATAAAAAACACATTATCTTTCAAAAAGGTTGGAAAAAAAAAAAAGCGAACGCTCTGGGCGAGTATCTAGGCAACTGGGAACCCGGGCTCGGATAGGCTGAGGCAGAGATAATCAGATTCCTTTTCAGTCGTGCTGGGCTGGAACCTGGTGGCACGGCCTGGGCACAAACGCGCCTTTATTCCGGGCAGTGTTTGTGTGCTGACCGTGCCAACCTCGTTCTAGTAGACTGCGGTGAATGGGGCGGCTGGGGTCCCAGCACCTCTGCTTGCGCCAGGGAGCAGCCTGACGAACACCAGAACCACACAGAACCCCTCTTTTCAGATGGGCGCCTTGGGGTGGAGGACGGAGCTCGAGCAGGGTGCAGGGTGCAGGGCAGAGTAACGCATCCTTCCCAGGACCTGGCAGCCTCCAAGCAGAGAAAAGCCGGCTGAGGGAGAAGGCCAGGCAGGCAGCTGGAGGATGGGGGTACGGAGAGGGTCCTGAGGATCATGTTTCCGGGGGCTCCTGTTCCCATTCCTGGGGTGCTGCTGTCAGTGTAGCTTCCTGTCGCTGCTGTAACAGATCCATTGCATCCTACAAGTGTGGAAGTCGGAGAATCTTGCAGGGCTGAGGCCGGGGTGCTGGGAGGGCTGCGGGGCGCTTTCCAGCTCCAGAAGCTGCCTGCATCCCTCTGCTCACGGCCCCATCTATGACTGTGCTGCTGCGACCTCGGCCCCCTCCACCCCTCCTCTGAGCCTGACCTCCTGACCGCTGCACATACCCCGTGGTCACACTGGTCCTGGTCACTGCTCTGTCTCTCTGAAGGACCTGGGCTCCTTGATACCTGTGAAGCCCCTTTCTCCGCCTCAGGCAGCCCAGGCCCAGGTTCTGAGATGGGGACGCAGATGTCCTGGGTGCATTGTTCTGAGACTGCTGGGTGTCACAGGGGTTAACGCCTCCGACACTCACAGGAGCTGATGGGGCTTGTCCCAGGGCCCAGGTTTACAGAGAGAAGAAATGTTTGCGGGACTCTGATGCCCAGGGGGTGGCAGGGTCAGTGTCACCCTCAGGCCACCTGGCTCTGGGGTCTTCTGCTGTCAGGACCTGGTGCTGTTCCTCCTCTGTGTCGTGGCACTTTGGTGGCCTGACATCTCAGGCATCTGAGTTCTAGAAACTGAATGAGGAACCAGCGGTACTGAGGTGCAGTCTCTGCTGTGTTTGCAGAGGCATGTCCGTGCTCGGGTGGCTGCAGGACTGCGAGGTACTGATGCCCAGTACCGCAGAGCAAGGCGACATCAGTGTCCTGACGGGCGCGAGTGCTGTTGTCAGATCCCTGTAGCGACTCCCACGTGATGTGCAAGCATCTGCTGCTGAGGTCCGCAGCCCTGTGGGCGCCGCTGCAGGTTTTTGCGCACACTGGTCGTTGGAAGAAATGTCTATTTCTTCTTCGTCTTGCTTTGTTTAAAACTTAAAAAACCAAAAACCAACACCTAATTAAACTGCGCCGGCCCTGCTTTCCTAGAGCGGACAGGTGAGGCTGCCAGCCCCTGTGTGGTGCCCACCTTCCTGGGGGAGCTGGGGTGCAACCCTGTCGGTTACCCGTGGTGCTTGGCCTTAGCCTGTGTGTCCCACTCTGGTGGTGGCCAGGCTCGGGGCCTGTTGGCGTCCACGTGATAGAGAGAGCCACCCTGTTGGCCACCTGTGACCGTCTGATTGCTGGGACACAGTGCCCAACACCTGCAGCTGGAGGGAGGCGAGGTTTACTTGGGTGGGGTTTTAAGTGCGCGGAGGAGGCCAGCGGAGGTGGGGTGGGGAGCAGCTCACCTCACGGAGGCCAGGAAGCAGAGCGAGCAGGGAGGCGGGGAGAGAGAGACACCCCTCCGGGCCCTGCCCCAGGGACCCCCAGACCCCGCCTCCCAGCTCCAGGATGGCCTCGGCACCCTGTAATCCGGTCACCTCCCGTGAGCCCCACCTCTGAGGGCAGGAGGCCCAGGGGCACCCAGATATCAATTGCAGCAGACGCCTCCCCACTGGTCAGGAGTTAGTCTGCGCCCCTCTCCTCCCACCCGCTTTCCGTCCTCCTATCCCCCCCCACTCCCCTCCTTGCCTCCCCCCTGCCTCTTTCCTTCCCGGCCTCTCCCGCTGTCCTTCCCTGCTCACCCCTCCTTCCTTTCCTGTCCTCTCCTCTCCCCTCTTCCTGTCCCCTCCCCTGTCTCTCTCCCCACCCCTCTCCTATGACACATCCCGAAAGGCCCAGCTGGGTTGGGGGTGGCAGTGGCTTTTCCATCCCGTGCCAGCTCTGCTGAGTCAGCTTCCGAGAGCTGCAGCAAGAAGTTGCCACAGGGCTGGGGGCTGGCAGGACGCGGGGATGCCTTGTCCAGCGGCTCTGGAGCCCAGGAGTCGGGGATCCAGGTGGCAGGGGGGCTCCTGCCTGCTCTTCCAGCTTCCAGCAGGGCCAGGGGTTCCTTAGCTTGTGGTTACCTCGAAACCCTCTCTGCACGGCGCTCTCCTCTGTGTGCATCTGTCCTTCTCTGTCTGTGTGTGTGTCTGTGTGTCTCCTCTCTTCATGCAAATTCCAGTCATCAGACTTGGTCTTCCTGGGCTGGTGGAGTCTCAGTTACATGTGCAAAGCTATTCTACATTAGGCCGTGTTTGGATGTTCTGGGTGTCCGTGAACACAGGGAGGTCAATCCGGCCACCACACAGATACCGGGGACTCGCCATTCACTTCTGGGCAGCCCTGCCTCCACACGAGCCGTACCTGTGGTGATCGTGACACTCTCGGCAGAGGCCCCCCGGGTCCTCCAGTGGTTCTGCTGCAGACCGTAGCTCTCAGGACTGTGGACCGTGTGTGGTGACCAGGTCACCGTCCAGCTTTGCTGTCCTTAGAAGTTATTTTGGTGGAGCCCTGACTTCGGAGGCCCACTTGGGAGACAGACCCACACGCATCTCTCCCACCCAAAATAAATTCGTCATTAAGATTCCCGGCAGAGACCACACACAGCAAGCAGGTGGCCCCGGGGGTCCAGAATGAGCCAAATTTGGGTCTGTCTTGTGGCGTCTGCAGACAGTGGCCTTCCCTCACACACACGGTTTCACCTGATGGGCCCGCATTGCTCAAGGCTGAAAGGAGCAATTTTAAATTGTCAGGGACAGTGTTTGTTCAGCACATGTACTTCACAGATGGCCAGAAATAACCACCTTTGTTGGTGGAGATGACAGCGTGTGCTCATCAAGGCCGCTGTGGCACAAATGGCAGAGCCGGGATCCGACCCTCACCCGGCGCCAGGGGCCAGTTAGCAAACCTGTAACTGGGTTTGGATGTTACACTACTTCCTAGTGTACATTCAAAAAAATAATAGTCTAGCAGGGTTGCTTTGTGCAAGGGAAACTGAAGCCAGCTAAGTGGGAAGGAAGGGAAAAGCCCATTGAGAAGTTTGGCTTGGTTGACCTGCGTCCTTCTGGGGTGACCCTTGGCGATGTCTAATTTCCCCGCTAAGCAGGTTCGGGGAAGAGACTGGTGGTCCTTGGTCGGAGACGCAGAGTGGGCGAACGCGGGCACTGCTGTGGCAGGGATGAGATCTGACATCTTTTTAAAGGCTCTGTCAACTCCATTAATATTAATGGTCTGCACCTCGGAAACAGCTGCCGTGTGGCGCCTCCATCCACGGCTGCTGCTCTGGGGTTGTTTGGCTTTGCTGGGTGATGGCACAAGAGGGGGGATGGGAAGGGGTTCGTGGCTGTGTTTTGCACCTCGTCGAAGGTGGTGAGATAACTGGGAAGCTGTTTTCCAGATGATCATTTTCTTAGGAAAACAAAACAAAGAACCCCTGGCTGTTGACAGCTGAGCGAGGTTATTCATCACCACTCAGAGCTGTGAATATGGAAGCTGTTCCTGGACGTCTGCACTTCTGGCTGCCTAGCTAAAGCCAGTGTTCCAAATGGGTACCTACAAATGGCCTGGCCAGCACCCCCGTTCAGGGAGGGAAGGCCCACCCGGGGGAACATGCAGAGACGTGTGCGTATGGGAAAACTCAGTCCACTTTGTCCTTTACTTGACCTGGGTGCCCTTCAGCAGGCCCTGCCTCGGTTTTCCCATCTGTACAAAGGGTCTTCTTGCATCCTTTGCATAACCACATCCATCACTGTCAAGATGAAATGAAGCAATATACACAGTGCTTGCTACAGAAATATGCCATGCACGCTAACCATTTGCTTCCTTTTAATTTTTGCTCAAAAAGGAAATAATTAAGAGTCGTGATGAAAATCCAAGTATTTAATAACGGGGTGTCATGTCCACTAACCAGCTGGAGTAGATACAGCTGGTAAACAATGATTACATCCTGAGCTGTGTGTCAGCCCACAAGGAAATGCTCCGATTGGCTGTTTTTTACTTGGCTTGTTGCAGAGCCCAGCAAACGGTTTCTAAATGGCTTTCATCTCACCAGTGATCAAGATGGCATTTTTCGGAGTGCCTTTTAACGTTTCTTTTCCAAGGATGGGCATCATGGGGGCAATCCCAGGTGTGCCCACTAGATGGCGCGGGGAAACCGGGTTGTGGCATCTGTCGCCCCTGCCCCGGGGGCTTCCTGAACCCCTGCCCTGGCCTCTTCTCTCCAGTTAAATGATCGCTGCATCGGGCGCTTTGATTCTAGGGATTCCTGGCTTTCTCCTGAGCTGGAGCAAAGCAAGGTTCCTTCCGCAGCCCACGCAGGGCCAGCACTTAAATTTAATAAAAGACGAAGAATGTAATGTGAAATTCCTGAGCTTCAGAAAACATTAACCACTTTAACAAATACATCTTTTGTTTTGCTTTGATAAACACTTTGCTACAATTAGGGGAGAAAATTATGGTACAAACAAGTCAATGGTTGGAGCCATTATTTTATTTTTATTATTGCTGTTGTTCTACGGCTGTGTTCAGGCTTTTGATACTAGCATTCAGTTTTAGTGCAGAAGACAAGCTCTCCAATACAGTAGCCACGAGCAACCTGTGGCTGGTAAAGTTAATATTCATATAATTAAAAAACAGCCAGCGCGTCAGTGACAAGGCAGGCCGATTGCAGGCGCCAGCAGTTTTCACAATGCGGCTGCGCAGCATGGCCGGCCGCAGGGGCCGGTCAGTGGGATGGTGCCCATCGATTGGTGGAGCCTGGCAGAGGCAGAGGCCCGTCCCACTTCACCCTGCCTGGACAGTCACGAGTGACCTGTGTGCAACGAGTGACGCTCATACACAGCAGATCCTACACGCGGTGCAGGTGTGCTCACACTCACGCGTCCACTTTAACACAAAAGAACTGTTCTCTGTGTCTCCCACGGCCACTTGTTGATCTCTTTCTACCTTTTCATCCCTCAAGTCTCATTTTAATCTAGACCTCGAGGGTGGGCGCTGTGACAGTGGTCAGCCCTGGGGTTGAGCCCCAGGCCCAGGGGCTGGATAGAGTCAGCCCTTCCAGGTCAGGTAGTAGGAGACCCAGGGCAGCGGAGTCCAGCCTGCTGTGTGCGGTGGGGGTGGGGCCTTCTCCCAATTGGACAACCCTCTTCCACTAGGCGGGGCCTCGGTTGCGATTGGGCAGCCCCATTCCTCTGGGCGGGGCCTCGGTTGTGATTGGACAGTCTCCCTTCCAGTGGGCGGGGCTGCCTTCGGTTTCCATGGTGCCCCTGGGCTGCCCTGACCACGTGTCCTGAAGGTCCTTGTTTCTTGGTGTTTTCCGGTGTGGCCGCATCTTCCTCACCTGTGCCGACAACCAAGACGGAGCTGACAGTCGCCATCATTAAGGGGCGCTCTCTCAACCACGCGTGTGGCGCAGCCTGGAATCCCAGCCCTCTGGAGGCTGAGGCAGGAGGGTTGTGAGTTGGAGCCCAGGCCACACGGCAAGACCCAGCCTGCTAACCCAGCGGCTCCGTGGCTCGGCTCTGGGGTGCGGATGGGGTGAGCACGGGGAACCCAGACCTGAGCGGGCCGATCGCAGGGCTGCCCGCCTCGGGTGGACCTTGGTTCCAGCTGGCCGCGCAGTGCCGCGCCTGGTGGAGCGGGCGCGGGATCGCTCAAAGCCGCGTGTGGATTCATCCTCAGCGCCCGCGCTGGCGGTGCGAGCTGGCGCCGGCACGTGAGCCCTGTTTGTTCTTACGCCCAGCGCCCTCCGCACCCCTTCTCTCCATCTCTTGGTCCCCTCCCATTTGCGAGAGACCCCCCTCCCCATTTCCTCCTTCCTGTAGTCTCAGTAACTTTTAGAACTATGACTCGGGCAGCGTACATGCCACGCCGTCACAGTGCGCAGCCCCGCGGGGTTCCTGTGGTCACACGGCTGCGCTGCTGTCGCTGCAGTGAAGTGTTTGCTCCCCGCAGGGAGCCCTCTGTTCCGTGGCAGTGCCCCCGACATCTCCAGCCCGTTTCTCCCCGGACAGTCACCAGTCTACTTCTGCCTGTTCCGAAGTCTTCGTAGGTGTGGAACCACGATGCCTGCTCCTCCATGTCTGGCTTCTTTCACGTAGCTCAGTGCTTTCAGGGCTCACCCATGTTGTCCTGAGGATTAGAACTTCATTCCTTTTCATTGCAGAGTAATATTCCATTGCATCCATGCGTGCGATTTCACTTAGCCACACCTCAGCTGCAGTCAGCATTTGGGCGGTTTCTAATTTTTGGCTGTCACAAATAATGTTGCTACTAACATTCACGCATGAGTTTTCTTGTGGGTGTGTGTTTTCCTGTGGTGTTAATCTTTTTAAGGGAATGAACCAGAACAGTGAATTCTTTCAGACATGCTCTTATTTCTTCGGGGAGGTGGCTGTAGTTTCTGTGGGGCTTTGGGAGCCATCTTGACTGTTTCTCCAGGCCTTCAGAATGAATCTCTGTGTTGGGAATTTCTGCCGCAAAGGCACACGGGAACCAGGCGTGAGGAGTAAAGGAGTTGGGGTACGGGGTGGGGTGGGGGCCCTGTGGTGAGTGTGGGTCAAGTGTTGTAGACGTTTTTCCTTTTCTAGAGGAACAGAAAGACTGTGGATTTTACAGTGAGCTGTCTTTTCCTTTTCAGTTTGGTTGCACTGAACTTGCAGTGTGCGTGTCTTGTTCTGTGCTTTTTTCTCTTTCTCTCCAAAGCCAAGTCTCACTGCTCTGTCCTCGCTGCTGTCACGATGTCTTTACGGAGCCCCAGGACTTACTTCCTCTTCAGGTCTCGGAGGTCGAGGGCTCCCGCCCAGGCCCTGCCGTGTCCAGGGAGGCCATGACCATGAGAGGACAGCATGGCCCATGGGACCCAGACTCTGCCACAGACCGTTCAGCTTCAAGCCCGGCAGGGCCACTTCCATTGGTGGCCACCCTGCAAGTGCATCTCATGGGCAGAGCGAGTGTTGTGTTTGACCCTTGTTATCTGCCGCCGGGGATTCGGCTTCCTACCTGGGCCAAGGGCCAGGTCCTGGGTCCCAGGGGAACCACAGCGAGAATCCTCCTGCCAGCCTCACCTCTCCCAGTGTGTGGTCCTGCAGCCACCCACCTGCCTGGGGTGACAGTGGTGGAGTGACAGCGGTGGAGCCTGGGGTGACAGCAGTGGAGCCCTCCCAATGCCTCCCTCATGCCTGGGCATCGGCAGCACCTGGTGGTCCTGACCCCCAACACCCCAAATCGGCCATGCCTCTCTGTCCCTGTTGCAGCTCCAGCCACTACCACCTCTTGCTAGGACGATGCCCAGGACTCGCTGGCCCCATGTCCCCGACTGTGCCCAGCCAGGTAGTCTTTTCGCTTCGTAAACCATTGTGTGCGCATTGAGGGCGTCTCGGTCGAGGCTCACTGCCTTGGGCATCGCTGCAGCTCAGCCACTGCGGTCCCCAGCCGGCCTCCCCATGGCCAGGCACGTCCTCCGTCCTCTCCAGCATCCGTGGTCTCCAGTCACCGGTCACGCCTGTCCATTCTCAGGAGCAGGAGCCTGCAAGGGCAGGCACTGTGCCCGTCTCTATCCTTAGCGAGGGGCTGCGAGGCTTCCACTTCCTCCTGCGTGACCTCTGCCCCAGCCCATGCACGATGCCCTGCAGGGCGCTCAGGAGGGGTCTCGAGCCCATGGCGAGGTCAGCTCTCCTGTCCCTGGCACCAATCATTTGGATTGGTCTGCTTGTTTATTGCCTTATCAGTGTTAAGCATCATCGTGAAGACTTGGCTCTTGGGTTCACAGCATCGTCTCCGCCTCACAGGTGTGTCTGTTCCTCTGCCTGCCTGGGGTTCCACGGCTCACCTTCCGTCGTGGGTCTGGTCTTCTCCTCCCTGCAGCAGGTGACGGGTGCTGAGCCCCACTTCTGTTCCCCCAGGTGGAGTTTCATTTCCTTTTGGTGCACACTGCTCCCTGCTGTGGATTCTTCTCTTTGATCCATGTGGTACTTAGAAAGGTGTTACAGGTTTTCCAGTATTTGGGGGGCATGTTCCGTATATCTTCCTGTTATTGAGTTCTAATATTTATTCCCTAGTGGTTGGAAAAGATACTTTGTATGACTTGATGGCTTTTGTATTTATCAAAGTCTGCTTTATGGTGTAGAAAATTGTAGGGAGCCGTTGAAGCCGGAGATGGATCACACCTGTGGGGCTAAAGCAAGGCCAGCGCTGAAAACACGGAGAGCCCAAAACAAGCCAGGGAAACAGGCTGCTCCAGCTCCAAGAGGGCCAGGGCCCAGGCCAGCCAGGCAGACAGGTTGCTGGCGGCGGGGTTGGAATGACACCCTCCTCCCGAGTGCAGAAATACAGGTGCTGCAGCGGGTGAGCAGCTCCTTCTCCCCCGTCAGGAGAGAGGGCTCCTCCTGAGCGCAGCACAGAGCGATGTGTTCCTTTGCTGTTGGCCAGAATGTTCCACCCATGTCCGTCAGGGTGGCGGGACGTCTGGTTCAAGTCCACTAAGTTCTTGCTGATTTTCTGCCAGATTGTTTTACCAGTTATTAAGAGACAGGTTTTTAAATATCCTGCTCTAAAGCTGGGCACGTGGGCATGTGCCTGGAATCCCAGAGGTCTGGGAGGCTGAGGCAGGAGGGTGGTAAGTTTGAGCGCAGCCTGGGCAGTGCAGTGACTTAGAGAGACCTTGTCTCAAAATAAAGCAAATGATTAAAAGTGATGGAAATGGGGCTCCGTGTAAAGGCCCTGGGCTCAGTCACCAGCCCTTCCCCTGGACACCCTGCTGCCACTAGAGATCTGTCTGCTTTTCCTTGCAGTGCTGCTCAGTGCATTTGAGGTTCTGGTGTGACACGTATAAAATGTAAGATCATTATGTCGTCTTGATTATTATGTGTGTCCCCCTTTTATGTTTTTTTATCCACTTGTGTCTTTTTTGTTTTATGAAAAAATAAAAACAAAATTTCATAACAAAATAATAAGAGAATAACAGTAGCTAATACGCCAGCCGCCGAGTGTCATTCTCTTCAAGGCAGTTAGAGCAGTCTTAGCCCGAGTTAGCTGGGCCTTTCCCGTTGTTTGTTTGCAGCACAGCCTGATAATTGCTTCTCCTTAGGGCCTTTGGGCCCCTCCCGGCCCCTCCCCTGTCTCCGGGGGAGGTTGGGTCTCTGGCTCTGGTGCTAGCTTTTCATTTGTCCCACCTCCCCACCGTTGTCCTCTCCTTCTTGTTCTGACTTCTTTTGACTTAAGTGTTTCGATCACTTTTATCAGCACACCAGCTCTACCTTTGCTGTTTGGCGACTGGTGTCGAGTCCATCTTGAGCAGGTCCCAGCTGGCCTGGGGCGCGGTGCTGTCACTTGGCATGCAGCTGGGACCTCTGCAGGAGCACAGCATTGCTCCCCGCGCCTCAGGCCGAGTCTCCTGCTTTGGGCTTCTAGGGGGGCTGCAAGCACCCTGTATGGTTATGACATCTTAACTGTAGTTACATTTTTTTGTTTAAACAGTGGATACTCATGTGGACGTTAAATAACTTTTTATTTTATTTTTTATTACTACATGGTTGCAGTACATGCAGTTTACAGGCATGTGCATAATATGTCTTGTTTTTAACCTGGTTCCCCCTGCCCCGACTCCCCACGTACGTTCCCAGGGGTGTTACTCCCCTCGGGGCACTGCATGGCCTGCAGTGCTGGCTGGCATGCACCGAGGTTATCTACGATTGCCGCCGTTCCCTGACGTAGCTTCTGGAAGCTCCCGCTTGCACGTTGCCACCCTTTTCTTCCTGGCTCCTTCCTAGGTGCAATTCTGTGTCTGCATCCGGCACCCTTTTCCTCCGAAGGACACCCGCACATCTCCAGGGCTGTGGTCTCTGCTTATGTGTCCGTCCCACTCCTGTGGGCCTTTAAAGGCCCTCATGTTCCCTGTTCTTTGCTGGCAAGATACTTTCCCTGGCCTAGAATTTGACATCGCTCTGTTTTTGCTTTCATAACTGTAGCTGTGTTGGACAGGGACTTCCTGCTGGGACTGTTTCTGCTAAGATGCGTGGACCTTGTCATCCTTATTTTATGTTCCTCTATACTTAGGGTGTCTTTTCCGCCCAGTATTATACATATAAAATTGATTTTTAGATGATTTAGATGTGTTTTTTTTTTTTTGTTGGTTTTTAGATTTCCTTGTTAGATCTGAGTTTGAACGGTTTCGGCTGTGGTGTTTATTTTTGTATTTCCCCATTATCCTTCTCCTGGGGTCTGTTCAACTTGTTGTGTGTGAAATACAGAGTTCGCATCACATTTGGGCACGTTTTGCCCCTTAATTCTTCCTTCACACGTGTGTGTGTGTGTTTACATATTTTTCTGTCCTCACCTCTTGTTTGGCAACTGAATTACAGTTGTCTTTAGTCGCTTAAGTTACCACGTAACTCAGAGACACTCCGATTGTGTTTCCAAGAATTCCCCTCTCGGTGCAGCGTTTGACTTCATGCACTTGCTTTTCTTCTCCAAAGCTTAGTGTGCTTGTTTTCATGAGCAACATTACCAGTGTCACCTGTTGCAGCTTTTCAAGCAAGTCCCCCCGGCTCGGTGTTATCTCCGACAGTTTCATTTCCATACGGCTGTAAGAACCAGTGCACAGAGGTCCCATGTCCTGCCCTACTCACCTTCCTTCCCTGGTGACCTCTTATGAAACTGCAGAGCAACATCAGTCACTGAATTAATACCGTCCTGTCCAACGGACCGACCTGGCTTTCAGCTGGACACGCGCCCACACTGGGGTCCACGCTGGGTTACCGCTTGTGTGGGTCCAGGTAACTCAGCTACTGCCAGGCTCCAAGGAGCTCTTGCACACCCCCCCCCCCAGTCCCCCAATCCCTCTGGGCCTCCCTTTTGGGACCCCACCCCCCGGTGACGACTCATCTGTTCTCCATCTCTATGATTTTGTCATTTTGAGAATGTTACACAAATAGAATCCCGGTACATGGAACCCTTTTGGGGATTGTCTTATTCTGCCACTGTGGTCCTTCTGAAATCCATCCAAGCCATTGTGGATCTAAATGATTTTCCTGGTTCTCCTTGAGGGGTCCATGGTGCAGGTGTACCCCGCTCCTTTCACCACCCCCTGTTGAAGATCATCTGGGCTTCCAGCTTCTGACTGACCTGAACACATTTGCTGGCAACATTGGTGTCCACGGTTGCTCTCCCCACCCCGGTGTGTGTGTGTGTATGTGTGTGCGCGTGTGCGCGTGTGCGCGTGTGTGTAAATGTTCAGGCCTCTGGGAAATGTGTGTGTGAGCTTGCGTCGCGCCTGCATGTGTCCATGCCACAGAGAGTGTTTGGATAATTTCCTTTTGTGTTCTCCTTTCCTCCCTCTCCTTTCCTATTCATCTCTTCTCTTTCCCCTTTCCCCCCTTGGTGCTGGTGATCTGGGAATCGCTCCCAGGACGGGACATAAGCGGGCAGATGCTCTGTCACGGAGCTACTGCTTCCGCCAGTATTCTTGCAGCAGGTAGAATATGTATCAGTTGAATAAGTAACAACACTTTAAAGCTTTTACACTGCCTCACAGGGGCATGGTTGATATTTAAAAGGCTGTACTTACCTAATATGCTTGGACACATAGACACCACTTAGACACCAGCACCAGACCCTAGATTCATATTTACTCTCATAAAAAATTGCCAAGGCACGTGTAGGAGTCACGGTGCCGTTTCCCATCCCAGCAGCAAGGCTGTGTGATCTGGTTTCTCCACATTCTCACCAGGATTTTGGTCTTGCCAGTATTTTGTATTTTAGTCTTTCCGGTGAGTGAGTAGTGAAATATCATCATGGCTTTAACTTTTATTTCTCTCATGGTGAATATCTTTTCCTGCCCTTCTTTTCCATCTATGTAATTATCAATGAAATGTCTGTTCATGATGGTTTCCCATTTCCTAATTGTATGGTTTGATTTTTTATTTTTTTTTTTTTTACTGTTGAGGTTTGGAAGCTGCCTCTGTTTTCTAAATGTAAGCCCTTTGTTGGATATTATGTTCTCAAATATTTTCTCCCAGCCAGTAGTTTATCTTTCCTTCTTCACTGTGCTTTTTGAGAAACAAACGTTTTTAATTTTTATGAGGTCCAATTTGTCATCTTCTCTTACTTTTTAGTAGCGAATATAAATGGTGGCCTGCCTGAAATTTTGATTACCTTGATATTTGGGAGCCTTTTGTATGTTTTGTGTCCGGTGGGGGCAGAGCAGTGTTTAGGTTAGGGCTGATCACTCCCAGTGAGGGAATCTTCTCTAACTAGCTCCCCCGTCCCCAGTCTAGCCCTCAGACACAGGTCCTATTCCCAGCCTCCTGTTAGCTCTGAGTCCTGTCTTCCTGATCCTTCTGGGAGTTCTTTCCCGGCCTTGTGTGGTTTCCTTATAATCCTGCGCTGACCAGCACTGGGCCGAATGCCCAGGCAGGACGCCCCTCAGAGGCGTGGGGTGCTCTCTCCGTGCGGCTCCTCTGCAAACTTCCGCTACCTTGGTCTCTACAGATTCTCACCTGCATCTCAGCAAAGGAACTCACCGGCCACACTGCCTCACTGGGCTTGGAGAAAGAGTGCTCCCGCTGCAGTGAGCCGGGCTCACTGCGTGGGTTTGCCATGCCCCGGGCGGCACTTTTTATTGCCTAATGCACAGCGTGCTTAGTTCGTTATTTTATCCCTTTTTGGCTGATTTAGGCAAGAGGACCCCCATCCTCCTCCCTGGCTGGAAACAGTCACCCTGAGAGGTTTATCTAGCTGTTTTTCTCTGGTTTCCCAACTTGCCCTGGCATCTCTTGTATCTGTGGGTGAGGAATGGTACTCTGCAGTGAGGCTTTGTCACTGCGAGGGGTGAGAGCCTGGGATTGTGATTCTGCATCCTGTTTGCCTTTGTTCTGGAGAATTCCGTTCCCACGTTGCAGCTTGGTAATTTTTTATCCCATCACCTACCAAGCTTCAGTCTCCAGTGAGAGCCACGAACACGGAAGCGACAATGACCACATCGTCACAAGTACCGAAGCGGTAATCACCAGCGCTGTTACTTCTTTCTTACCTGCGAGGCAGATAGGGAGGAAATTATGATTCTTGGGGCTGGCAGACTAATGGCCCCCCAAAGTTCTTCTTGTCCTGACCCTTGGTGCCTGTTAATGTAGCCCTTCGCAAGGTAGAAGGACTTGGGAGCTGTAACTGGGTCCAGGACTTTGGAAAGAGCAATTTGCCTGGAATTCTTCTGGGTCCTTAGAACCAGAACCTTTCCCAGTTGGAGTCAGAAGAAAGAGCTGTGAGCACTTCCAGAGCCACGCGGACTGAGGACTTGATCTGTCCCTGCTGGCTCTGAGGATGGCAGTGGCCACCAGCCAGGGAGCTGGGACACCCCAGAGAGGGTCCCCCAGACCTCCAGGCAGGATCTTGTTGTGCAGCCCGGGGAGGTGAATGTGGGGCTCCTGCAGAGTTGAGGTGATGGGTTTGCATTGTTCTCTGGCACAGCTGGAGGTGCACACTGTTACAGCAGCAGCGGGAGACACATGCTGTCCCTCTGTCCCCTGGGCATGTGTGACTCAGGTGTCGGCAGCGAGGACATCACTCTCCTTGTCTTTTCTCTCCCCCAGCCTCCCCTCCAGCCCCTCCGAGTGTGGCTAGCACCCCATCTTCCTCAGGACCTCGGAATGTGGGAGCTCTAGAGGGCTCGGTCCTGAGCATCTCTCTTGCCCGTGGCCTCATGTGGGCTGGTAAATGTCACGTGGGTACTGAAGACTCCCAGTGTTTCTCTGTAGCCCCTGTGTCACCCTTAGGCTTCACTCTCACGGCCACCTGTCCCCTGGGCTTCCTCCTTGTCTCCTGGTCCTGTGACACTGAGCTCCACCTCCCCTCTCCACGCTTCATCTGCCAGGATCTCTGCCTCAGTGTCAGCTCTGTTCTTCCGCTCCGGTGGCTGCCTCAGCCCTCTGGAACTCACGGCTGAGAGCAGTGCCCAGCCCGTGGTTTGCAGCTGTTGTGGAAAGTGGAAGCTGGCCAGCAGTGCCCCTGACCTTGACCCTTGACCTTGGCAGGATTACGGGGTGGCCCGTCATGCCCTGTGCTTGCCACCCTTTCCCTGGAATGGAGAGTCGGGTGTGGCACAGCCTTTTCATAGCCACCTGCACAAGCAGAAATGCCGGCAGCCCCTTGTGGGCCAGGCTGGGAAGCCCCTTCTGGTTTTGTGCGACAAGAAGGCAAATGGTTTCTTTTCCTGTCTGCCTTCCCAGCCACCTCCCTGCCAGGAAGAAAGAGCCTCTCGGTTCCCCTGAATGTCACTCGGTAACAGCTCCTACCGTGGTGCGTTTTACACGACTACTCCAGCTCGCTGAAAACACCATCTGATAAAATAACCTGTATAATTTTCCTCACAGATGAATATGAGAAAAAATAATGATTATGCTATTAGATCATGGCATTGTATGTGTAGCCGGCAGGAGGCTCCCGATGAAAATGCTGAATGGCTTTGGCTTCCTACGGGATTGCAAATGAGGCAGAGAAGCCAGCCCTGTCCCTCCCCAGGGACAGCAAGCCCCTGGGTCCCTGAAGGTCACTGGTCACCGTGGAGAACTGGGGGCTCGGTTAGCAGGGATGGGGGTGGGGGGTTGGGGGCCTGAGGTTTGCTGAGTGCCTTTCGCCTCACTTTGTGGCGGCAGCTTGGGGGAGCACTGCCCTCGGCCACCAGACTTGGCGTGTCATGCAGTTCTGCTGCCGGAAACTGCGAGTCACCCTCCGAGGGTGCTTCAACCCCACGGTCCAGCCCTCCCTCACCCGCGCCTGCCGGCAGGGCCGCTCCCTGTTCCAGCTCACACTCCCCGAGTGCCGCCGTCTCCGGCTCCGAGGTTGGTGGCACCTGTGTTTTGGATGATGGCTCAGCCTCGGGTGGGGACCCATCTCTAGCTCAGAAGTTTTGTCACATGTTTTTACGTGAAATCTCACTTTACAGTTTAGATTCTGCGTCATTGGTAGGTGAGGCCACTCTGGACTGCACGGGTTGCAACCAGCAGGTCCCTGTACGGGAGGTGAGGTGAGGGGCCCAGGGGCTTCCAGCCAGCAGCGGGGCCTGCTCTGCTCCCCAGCGTAAACCCGTCCGAACACTCTGAGGGCCGCCAGGTAAGGTTCCCACTGCCTGGGGAAGGCCTGAGGCACAGTCAGACGTAGACTTCGTAGATGTGAGGATTTGGTAGGACAGGTGTACCGCGGATGGCAAGAAAGTGCTCTTTTTACAGCAAATTCTGGCAATTTTCTGAGAGATGGAAGAGGCAATGCTTTCTGATCGCATGGGGCCCTTCAGGGACTAGGGCCAGCTGCCCCTCAGTGACCGTCTTCTAGGGAGTGCACTGTTTCCTACGTAGCCTGGAGTGGTAACTCCTTCGGCACCTTAAACGAAAGCTGAGTGAGCACCCATTAGGCACCAGTTCCAGGGCTGGAGCTGGGCCATTGGGGGCCAGGGGAATAGAAGGGACAGAGAGCTTTGTCTCCACAGCCCAGTGAAGGACACGCATGATGGGTAATCATACCGGGCAGGTGTGGCTGTTGGGAGCAGCCCCTGGGGCGGGCAGGGCTGCTGGGACCCAGAGGCTGGGTAGTTTGGGGGTGGAGTTTGCAGGCGGGGAGCTGTGGAGGCCAAGGTGTCCAGAGTGGAGGAGGAGATGCCCCTCAGTGATCTGTCCTGAGCTCACATTGCTCCTGGACTCAGTTCCGTCAGGTGGAGAGGGGATGGTCCACTTGCCATCCTCCGCCCGCCTTCCCGAGGAGGTCAAGGGTGCAGTCACACTGGGATTTTATTGCACTAAAGCAACTTCCCTACGTTTCTTAATCTCCCTGGTTAGCACAGATGTTAAGCTCTTTGCCAAAGCCCTGGCCAGGCAAGAGAACCCAGTGTCACTTAACAATATCCCTTGGCTTTTGTTGACAGGTGGGCATGGTCATATGGGGCCTTAACGGTGACCTTACAAGCTATGACCCTCGATCCTAATACACATGGGAAAAAGGTGATTGTCTGGTGGTCTTTGAAGTTTGTCCAGAACATAAGACCTCTGCTGCATTGATTACAAATGTCCAGGGAAAGTATCAGAACTAATATTTATTTGTATGTTGGGATTGAAAATTAGTAACACAGAGAATTAAAGTGCTCTAGTTCTTTGTGCAGAACTTACTACCAGGAGTGGGAGCAGGGCTGTGTGTCTCACTGAGCCTCTCACAGCCTAGAGGGAGCGTGTGGGCCATGCATGGATGCAGCTCAGCAGACTGTCACACTTTTCTCATGTGGAACCTCTTCCGGCATTTTACTGCTGTACTTCCGAAGCTCTGAGGTTTGGCTGACAGTTCCTTTAATGCGAAGTGCTCTATTTATTTGTTTGTTTGTTTGTATGAGTACTGGGGATCCACACTGAGCCACATCCTCAGCCCTTTTCACTTCTTTGTTTTGACACAGGGTCTCGCTATGTGCTTAAGTTGTCCAGGCTGGGGGCTCTAACTTGAAATCCTCCTGCCTCAGCCTTCTGGGATGCTGGGATGATAAGCACGCGCCACCATGCCCAGGGTGGAAACTTGACCCAGTGCCGCTCACCCCGAGCCATTTTCACCCTGGCTACCTCCGCCTTCCTCCTTTGTGTTAAACCCCCTCTCGTTAGCTTTCTCTGGCGCATATGCGCGGCCCTGTGAGTTGTGGTAGTGTCAGCATCTCCGGTGACAGCACCTCTCCCATGACCCCATCCATACGTCTTACCTCATCGACACCATGGTCACCCTGAGCTGGAGAAGAGGTCAGCTGGTCTCATTACTGGGAGATGAAGTGGTGGCCCGGGCACACACCTGGCTGCCCGCGTACGAGCTGAGTGACGCGTGTGTGGCGGCCGGTCCTCAACAGACTGTGACAGAGTTGGTCTCTGGTCACTCACGGGTGCCTCTGTTGCGTCCCTTTTTTAAAAAATTAATTTTATTGGTACATTTTAGATCTACATCATCCCCCATTCATCACAGGGAATCTGTTCCTCTACGTGATGTCGCTTGATTTCTCTTGTTCCCTACTCCCTTCCCTCCCTGCCACCCCTCTCCCTCTCCTTATTCATACAAGGTTTGTCTCCATTATATCCTCCTTTTCTCATGTTTTCCTTTTCCCTTCCTTCTTTTCCCCCTCTCCTGTCCCTTGTTCCTCTTTCTGTTTGAATCATGTCTTCCTGTTTCACCACGTCTGTTAAACACGTTGGTCTTCATCTGCACTTTCAGTTTCTCACACCAGAGAGACAATGTGATATTTACAAGTGTGTGTCTGATTTATTTAACCTAAGAGGGTGGTCTCAAGGTACATCTTCTTTATCCATTCATCAGTTGATGGCCATTTGTTCTGTTTCCAAGGTTTAGCTGTTACAAACTGTGCGGCTATAAACATGGTTATGTATACGTGTATCACTGTGGCATGATGCTTTTAATTTTTTGGGGAAGATACCAAGAAGGGGAATAGCTGGGTTCACAGGACACACCTCATTTTAGTGTTCTGAGGAATCTCCACACTGATTTCCACAGTGGTTGCACCAGTCTACGTTCCACTGACAGAGGAGAAGGCTCCTTTTCCCCACAGCCCCTCCAGTATTTGTTATTGGTTGATTTCTTGCTAAGAGCCATTCTTTCTGGGGTGAGGTGGAATCTGTTTTAGTTTGTATGTCCTGAATGCCCAGTGATGTTGAACATGTTTTCATGTATTCATTTGCCATTTCTACTTCTTCATCTGAGAAGTGTGCATTCATTTCAGATGCCCATTTTTGGATTAGGTCTTCAAATCTAGAGGGTCTAATTTTTTTCAGTTCTTTATATATCCTAGGTATTAATCTTTTGTCTGAGGAACAGCTGGCAAAATCATTTTCCACTCTGGTAGTTGTTATACTGAATTGTTCAGGGAATACTGATGAGGGGAAAGGTCAGTTCATGTTCAGCACAGATACAGTTAAAGTCTTTTCAGTCCAAATCAGCTGGGTACGTAGATGTGAAGCCCACAGGTACGAAGGTGTGACTGTTCAGTATTGAGTTGTCATTGTGGTGACTCATGGCTATGTACTTTTCAAAAAAGCACCAAGCCCATGTAATGTTGAAATAGGTCCGTTTTGTGGCCCACATGTTGTACCCCACAAAGCTGACTGGAGAATAAATGGTGTGGCTGCGAGTGCGGGTCCCAGGCTAACAGCAGGAGGAAGGTTCTTAAGAATATGCCGAAAGAACGGAGCAGCATCAGCACTGCAATGCTGTCCTTTCAGTCTTAGAGAAAGCAGAGGAAAGCAAGTCCTTCGGCAGTGTTAAGGGCAGGAGTGACACCAGCTGAGGCCTGGAGCCAGAGGCGGGCCACAGGCTCTTTCCTCAGCCGAGAGGCGGGTGGAGTTTGTGTGGGGCGACAGGTTAAGGGGCGGAAGGCAGAGCAGGTTCTCCTTGGATGTTTACTGCTGTAACAGAGGGAGTGCCGGGGGGACACGCGCGTGCCATGAGGTGAGCGCTGACGAGGGGCCCAAGCCTAAGCTAAGCTGCACAAAACTTCGGAAGTCTGAGATCTTCAAAAACAAGAACCCTGCTGCCTCGGGTGTGTGCTGTCAGACACACCCACATCTCTGGAGAGAAGGCGCCGAACGGGTTTCTAGTTCATTGAGGAAGTTCTTCATTTTAATTTTAAAGAGGAAAAAACACAGAAAAGAAAAGCAAAACAACCCCCCCCAAAAACCACCAAGAGACAAACAAACAATAACTACAACAACAAAAACCCAAAACCACTAACAATACAGGCTTTCCAAACAAGATGACAGGAATTTAGAACAATGCTGCATATTGTTATCTTCAAAAGAGTTGCTTAGATTAACAGATATAGACATGCAAAACCCGATCTAATGAGTATTAACTGTTCTTAGCAGTCTTATGTCTACATACACACATTCATACCTTTTCCCCTTTCCCTTCCTTCCTTCCTTCTTCTGTTCCCCCATCCCAGTTGGTTTTCCCCTTTCAGTATTTCACAATATCTGTTGTAGGTTTTGGATCTTGTTTACTCTTCCGGATTCTTGCACTAGGGAGACAGTACGGTATTTACACACGTGATTCTGATTTATTTCACTTGTGAGTGTGGTCTCAAGTCAAGTCCATTTACCTATAAAAGCCTTGAGCTGACCTTTCTTTATAGCTGAGTAGTATTTGATTGTATAAAAGTGCCACATCTTTTTATCCATTCCTTAGCTGATGGGCATTTGATGGGCTATAAACATGGGTGCACATGTATCACTGTGGTGAGATGTTTTCAGTTCTTCTGGGAAAATGCCCAGAAAGGGAATAGCTGGGTCAAGTGGGGCCTAATTCTAGTTTTTCAAGGAAACTCCAGACTGATTTCCCCAGTGGCTACACTCCCATCAACAATGGAGAAGGGCTCCTTTTCCCCCACAGCCCCTCCAGCATTTGTGGTTGGCTGATCTTAGCCATTCTTTCGGGAGTAAGATAGAATCTCAGTGTTGTTTTAATTTGCATTTCTCTAATGACCAATAATGCTGAAGATTTTTTCATATATTTTCTGTTTGTATTTCTTCATCTGACAACTGTGTATTCATCTCAGATGCCCACTTTTGGATTGGGTCTTTGAATTTGGGAAGCCTGAGTTTTTTCAGTTCTTTATACGTTCTAGATAGAAATCTTTTTGTCTGAGAGACTGTTGGCAAAAATTTTTTTCCAGTCTGTGGGATTTTTTTCACTTTGTTGGTGATTTCTTTTGATGTGCAGAAATTTTTAGTAAGATGAGATCCCAGTTACGGATTCTTCGGAGTACTTCCCATGCGATTTGGTTTGTTCATCCACTCTCTGCCTACCCCCATGTCTTTGAGATTTTTACTTACTTTGTCTTTCAGTAGATTTAGTGTCTCTGTTTTAACGTTTAGATGCTTGATTCATTTTGACTTTAGTTTAGTGCATGGTGATAGACGTGGGTCTAGTTTAAGTCCTCAGCATGTGGAAACCCAGTTTTTCCAACACCATTTGTTAAAGAGGCTCTCTTTCTTCCAGTGAACATGTTTGGCCCTTTTTGTCAAAGATAAGGTGGCTGAGTGTGTTTGTAGTTGTATCTGTATCTTCTGTTCTGTTCCATTGACCCTCAGGTCTGTTTTTTTTTGCCAGCACCAAACTGATTTTGTTACAGTAACTTTGTAGTATAATTTCAAGTCAGGGGTTGTGATGCCTCCAGCCTTGCCTTTGTTGCTATTCTCCATGTCTTCTGCTTCCAGATGAAGTTTAGGAATGATTTTTCTAGATCTGTGAGGTATGATAATGGTATTTTGATTAGGATTGCATTAAATCTGTACAGTAGTTTTTGGAGTATGGCCATTTTCACAATGTTGGTTCTTCCTTTCCATTTTCTGAGATCCTCTTTGATTGCCTTTCCCAGAAAACTGTAATTTTCAATATATAGATCTTTTATTTCCTCTATTAGGAATCTACTTAGGTTAGATTCCTAAGTATTTAATTTTTTTGGATGCTATTTTGGAAGGTGTTATTTCCCTAATTTCACTCTCAGTGACTTTGTATACAGAAATGTTATTGACTTTTGAGTGTTGACTTTGTATCCAGCTACCCTGCTGAGTTTGCTTATTAACTCTAGTAGACTTCCGATGGAGTTTTTGGGGTCTTATATGTAGAGTATCATGTCATCTGCAAATGTGATAATTTAACTTCTTCCTTTCCTGTCCTTATTCCTTTTATTTTTCTCTCTTGTCTAATTGCTCTGGCTAATGTTTCCAGAGCTATATTGAATAGGAGTGGTGATAGTGGACATCCTTGTTTTGTTCCTGATTTTAGGTTGAAAGCTTTTAGTTTTTGTCTACTTGGTATGACATTGGCTGTTGGTTTGTCATAGATGGCTATTAGTGGATTGAAGGTAGAGACCACCTATTTCTATTTTTTTGTAGGAATTTTTTTATCATGAATGAGTGTTGGATTTTATCAAAGGCTTTTTCTGCATGTATTGGATGACCATGTGATTTTTGTCATTGGCTCTGTTAATATGATGTATTGCATTTATTATTTTGTGTATGTTGAATCATTCCTGCATTTCTGGCATGAATCCTACTTGATCGTGGTGTAAGAAGATTTTCTTGATTATTTGCTGCTTCCTGTTTGGTAGTATTTTATTGAGGATTTTTGCTTCTGTGTTTATAGAGAGATTGGCCCGTCATTCTCTCTTTTTGGTTGGGTCATTTTCTGGTTTTGGTATCAGGGTAATACTTGTCTCTAGGAATGAGTTAGGGAGAATCAATTCCTTTTCAATTTCATGAAAGAGTTTGAGGAGTAGCAGCATTAAATTGTCTAAATTTCTTGTAGAATTCAGCTGTGAATCTATCAGGACCTGGGCTTTTCTTTTTTGGTAAGTTTTAAATTACTTTCAATTTCATTAACTGATTTTGGGTTATTCAGAAGTTTTGCACCTTCTTGATTCAACTTTGGTAGTTCACACATTTCTAGGAATCTGTGTATTTCTTGAGTTTTCTATCCTGTGTGAGTATAGATTTTTGAAGCAGGTATTGATGATCTTCTGAATTTCCACAATATCTGTGGAAATCTCACCCTTTTCATTCCTCAATGTATGAATCTGAGTTTTTTCTTTCCTTGTTTTGGATAAGGTTGGCTAGGGGTTTATTAATTTTGTTTGTTCTTTCAAAGGACCAGCTCTTCAATTCATTAATTTTTTGTATGGTTTTCTTAGTCTCAATTGAGTTAATTTCTGCTCTGAGCTTTATAATTTCCTATGTATGGACTTTGGGCTTGATATGCTCTTCTTTTTCTAGAAGCTTTAAGTATAGCATTACATTGTTTATTTGTTCTTACTCTGTTTTCCTGATGTGAGAATTCATTACTATAAATTTCCCTCTTAAGACTGCTTTCATTGCATCCCACAGTTTTTGGTATGTTGTGTTTGCATTTTCATTTGATTGTGGACATTGTTTAATTTCTTCTGTAATTTCATAGGTGACCCGTGGTCGTTCAGGAGTGCATTATTTAAATTTCCATGTATTTATGGAGTTTTTGTGGTTTATTTTGCCATTAATTTCCAATGTCATTGCAGTATGGTCAGATAATATGCATGGGGTAATTTCAGTTCCTTTGCACTCACTTAAGCATGCTCTGTTTAGTTAGTATATGGTCTATTTTAGAAAATGACCCATGTAGCGCTGAGAAGAATGTGTATTCTGTTGTTGGGTGGAACACTTTGTAAACATCCACTAAGTCCATTTGTTCACTTATTTGATTCAGTTCTGTTATTTCTTTGCTGATTTTTTGTCTAATGATCTGCCTTTTTGTGACAGGTGGGGTATTAAGGTCCCTCGTTACAATTGTTATTGCTTATTTTATTTTTCATGTCTATTAATATTTGTCTTATATACTTGAGTACTCTCATATTTAGTGCATATATACTTATGTTTATTTCTCTTCCTCTTGAATTTTTTCTCTAACAAGAATTCAGTAACCTTCTTTATCTCTTTTGATCATTTTTGGTTTGAGATTCACAGTATCTGCAAACAGAATAGCTACCCCTGCTTTTTACTGAGTTCCTGTTGCATGGAGTATTATTTCCCATCCATTGACTTTTAGTCTAAGAGTTTCCTTTTGAGTTAAATGTGTTTCTTTTATACAGCATATTGTTGGGTCTTATTTCTTGATCCTTTCTGCCACTGTGTTTCTTTTGATTGGTGAATTGAGGCCATTTATGTTGATGGTTATAACTGATATGTACTGGCCTATCTTTATCATGTTGTTTTCCTGTTGCTGGTTCCATTTTTTCCTGTTTAATTGCTTATCCTGTCTGGTGGTTTCTTTCCGATGTTGTTCTTGGAGTTATGGGCATTTTTATTATTATCTGGAATATCTTTCAGTACTTTTTGTGGGGTTGCTTTTGTGCTCATGGTTTTTGTCAGTTGTTCTTTGTCATGGAAGTATCTCATTTCTCCATTAATTTTAAAAGATCATTTTGAAAAGAACATCAATCTAGGTTGGAAGTTGTTTTCTTCCAGAGCTTGAAATATTTCACTTCAAGCTCTTCTGATATAAAGGTTTGTGTTGAGAAGTCATCCATGATTCTAATGGGTTTTCCTTTATAGGTGATCTGTTTTTTTTTTCTCTAGCAGCTTTTAATATTCTATTTTTGTGCTGAATGTCTGGGATCTTGGTTATTATATGTCTGGGTATAGATTCATTTTGGTTGTTACTGTTTGGAGTTTGTATGCTTCACTTAGCTGCATGTAGATTCTGTTCCCATGCTTGGAAAATTTTCTGCTATTACTTCTGCAAATAGTTTTTTAATGTCATTTGTGTTGACTCCTGCTTCTTCATTGACATCCATAAGGCTTATATGATTTTTCTTCACATTGTCTTGGAGTTGTTCAGTCGTTATTTCATGGTCCCTTGCTAACCTTAAGAGATCTTTTCTGTCATGGTCACTAACCTCAATCCTATCTGCAAGGTCTGAAAGTCTATCTTCAGCTTCATTCAAGTGGTTTTCCTAACTTTCAGTGGAATTTTCAATTTCCTGCATATCTGTCTGAATCTGTTTCATGTATTCTAATCCTCTCCTGTATTGCTTATTCAAGGTTTCCATTGTTTTCCTGTGTCTTCTCTAGCTTTGTTGAGCAATTCTTTCATTGTGGATACAATTTCTCTTTTTATCTGAGAGAGTATTTCTGATCTGATTTCCTCTATAGCCTCATGGATTTGTTGCCTTACTTTACTTGTTATCTTTTCAGAGATTTCAGGTGTGTGTCTTCCAATTTCTTCTCTTTCATTGTCTCCTATACTTGTTCTGGGAGGGCTGGAGGGCTGAGACTGCATTTTGCTTTTTTGTTTTGTCATTTTCTCCTGTTGGTTTGTATTTGGTCTTTTCAATCTTGCTAGTTTTGCCTGTACCTCATGTGCACCGTTGTTAGGGTCCTGCTACGTGGCTGATTTTCTCCCAGTCTCCAGTCCTGTGTGGAGGGCAGCATCACCAGCGTGGCCACAGGCCCACCACAGTCTCCTGAGTCTCATTAAGGAAATTTTGTTTTATCTTGGAAGAAGTGGCCAGCTTGGAAATATTATGCAGGCTATCCAAATTGGTTTATGTATCACATTAGTTCTCACTGTTTTCTTATATTGCTCACCTGTACCCTCTTTTCTGTCTCTTGTCCCATTTACTAATGTATTTTTGACATTTTTGATTTTTAGTGCCTCACGGCCTGAGCTTCATGGAGCTGATAACTAGTACCTATCATTTATGTGCTTTGGCTGCAAGTAACAGAATATGAAGTGGATACTGGCTCAGGTCATTGCAGTGCTTACCCAGGGGTAGGCAGCCGCTGGAGTTGCTCCAGGGCCAGGTTCCCTGGGGTTCTTTTGGTCTCATATCATGGCCTCATATCATAAAGTGAATAAGGTAACTGTAGACCAACTACATCTCTGTTCTTGACTGGAAGAATTGCGAAGAAATACGGACCTCTTCTTTATTGAGATTCTACCTCCATGCATTGTATGCATCATGGTCTTAGAAGACTGCCCAGACATAGTACTTTATCTTGCCATGTACATTCATGCAGTTACTTTCAAATGTAGACATCTGTTTTTATGTGTGCACACATATGTCTTTGTATTTATATTTATATATTTTCATTCCTTTACCTTAGAAGAACTTCTAAATAGTCTTTTTCCATATCTTCTTATTCAGAGTTATATCACGTGCCTGGCTTTGGGTGAATCATTTGCCTGGGGGACTGAAGTCTCTGATGTAGACAAATCATGATTCGTATAGGGCAGCAACGGTGAACCATTTCAAGCTTTTAATGCTACAGTCAGCCCTCTGCAGCACATATGGCATAGGTTTGCTACCACTGATGTAGGGTAAACCTTCCCTCACATCAGATCCACCCTGATCCCTCAGATCCACCATTTGAACAAAATGAGCTTTAATAGCATGAAAAGGAGGAGAGGGATACTGGGTAGGCAAAGACCAAGATCTATTCCATATCATATGGGTCAGCTCTGTCTCACTGTCTGTCTGTCTGTCTGTCTGTCTGTCTGTCTGTCTGTCTGTTGGTCTGTTTATCCATCCACCCACCCACATAAGATGCTATTCCAACAGCTTTTCTTTAGTGAGATGCATTTAGAGAAAGACAAGCCACTCTGCTTGAGGCTTGGTTTAAATTTATTCATTTATTCAGTGAGTATTTACTGAGTCCTTGCTAGATGCCAAGAACGCAGGACACAGCTGAGATAATAAATAGACAGATCATTTCCGATACTTCTCATGAGCACCGTGAGGGGAAGAAGACGGCAGTGGTGTAGACCGTTTGTCTGTCTGGGTGGCTTCTTTCAAGTTTTGTCAGAGTGGGGGGCGCTTTCTCTTTAGGGACATTTTTTTCTTGCTACCAGGGATTGAACTCTGGACCTTGCGCTTGCCAGGCAGGCACTTGTGCTGCCCGAGTTATATCCCTGGCCCTGGGGACATTTGAGGGGTGTGGGGCAAGATGTGGCTAGGGCAGGAGCTGGCCGGAGGGAGCAGAGAGGGATGTGTGCAGAGAGCCCTTTGCCAGCAGCCTGAAGCAGTTGCTGTTCACAGCTGTGGAAAGGTGAGAGGTTACTCGGAGTCACTTTCCAGTTTAGAGTCCAAGAGGACCCAGAGCGGCTGCCTTCACTGAGACCCCTTAGTGTGAGAGGGTCTTGGGGAAAAACAGCCCCAAACGGAAGCCTCGGTGGCTTTTTATTGGTAGAAGCAGGACACTTGTGCAGGGAGTTATGTGGGGGGCCAGCGAGGGACAGGGGAAGGACAGGGTGGTCTGCTCCATGGCTGACTTCAGGGCTAACATGGTAAGTCATAGAGCAGAGGACGAGGGCCAGAGCATCCAGTCTTTAAGGCGATGTGTTTAGAGCATCCGTGGACTGTGGCCCTGCAGGCTCGCTCTGACACCACGCGCTCCAGGAGGTCCTGGCTCTCGGCACCAAAGACCCCTCATCTCCACACTGGCATCTCACGCACACCGCTGGCCATGCCTCGCAGCAGGTGTGCTCTGTGGGCTCCGTGTCTGGCATAATCCAGGTGTGGTGGGCAGTGTGGTTTTCAGACAAGTGGGTCTCTACCCTCCTCCCACTCTGCGCAGAGGCAGAACCCCTGGCTGCTGCCTGTGCCCTGCGCACTGCTCCGGAGTCGGCGCAGGGTGTGTGGGTTTGCTGGGTGACGAGGAGTGTGTCCTTGAGCTCTGTTTGCTCTGCGCTGCCTTCTGGGACTTGGTGGTCAGTGCAGTTCTCGGCTCCTGCTTGGGGGAGGGGAATGGAAAATCCTACTTTTGGAAACTCGCAGTTTCTTGTAAGAAATCCGTACTACAGAAGGACAAAAGTAGCAAACTTAACTTGAGGGATGGTGGAAATTCACACAGCAGTATGATGTGGCTTTTTACAGAGGGCGTGAATAAGTTGAATGGAGACTTATTTGGGGAAGACTGAGGTGTCAAGATCTGGGGACTTTTCTAAGAGCTCAGAGCGCATTCATGATCTGAGCGAGTTCCTTAAATTTAGGCTTTTATAGACAGGACAATGGGAGCCACAGATATACAAATAACAAAGAAAACCTTCCTGCCATCTTGTAATGCAGACCGTATTCACGGATTTGACAAAGAGCTTTGAAAATCGCCTGGAGCACTCAGAGGAACAGAATGTAAAAGAGCCATTAGGGCGTTTTTATAGCAGAGGATGACAGTGTGAGAAGTAAATGTCCCCAGTTCCAAGGCAGATACATCAGGATGCCCCTAATCAATGGAGGTGTGAATCAGCCTCTCAGTTGATCACATATTCATCCACCAGGGTTTTTCCAGCATTTGTTCGTGCCCACATTCTAAAGCAGAGTGTAAATGAACTAGACAGGATAAGGGTCCTTCCCGTTCAAGAGGGGCTAAGACAGTACGTCAGCCAGCAGGTTAACTTCAGACGGCAACACAGGATTGGAAGAAGAAAAGCCAGGTGATGGGCGAGAGATGTCAGATTCTCGGAGAGGGTGTTGAGAATATAAGTAGGATTAATACCATTTTCACACATTAAAGTTGAATCTTTAAGAAAACAAGTCCCTTTCTCCATCCTACATGGTTAATGGAAAGCCCAGAATTCAAGAATGGCCAACAAGGACCCCAAATCTTCCCTTTATTATAACATCACCATAGTCCAGGTGCAACGTTTGAACACAAACTATACCCAACCTCTTATCAAAAGAAGCAGTCAGAAAAATGCCCCAGCAGAAATACTGATTTCAGAAGACAGAACGTGTAGGACTTTGCCTTGGAAGATTTTGAAAACAGTCCTGGGGCCCCCAGCGAGCCCAAGACCTCTTTGCATCTCCATTTCTTTCCCTGTGTGATGGAAATGCCAGTACCGTCCCTGGTCTCCTCCTGGGGAAAAAATAAAAAAAAAATAGCGTGTTAAGAGTGGCCAACCAGTAAGATTAACTGCTCGGGTAAACCTGATTAAATTGTGAACAAATGGGGAAGCGGAGTCATAGCAAATGGGCCTGCTTAAAGCACAGTGACTCTTCCCTAGGGGTTGGGATGCTGATCCTGGCTTCCTCAGGGGGATAGGGACCTATTTACCACAGCAGTCCTTAGATGTGGGTGTATTTGTTTGATCTTCTTGGGGTCTGACCCACAGTGGAGGTGTCTGTCTCCTCCTAGGTTGTGAGGTATCTGGCCTTCTGCACCGGCTCCTTCCAGGGCCCAGCCCTGTCTGACTGACTGTAAGATTTCCATCTAACTCAGCTACCTCTAGCAGTGCTTTGCCCTGCGACAAGGGCCGAAGTCTCAGCACCTCGTTTCTCCACTAAGGGGTGGGGTGGGGGCGGCAGCCTCGTCCTCCAGAGATGGGCTCCAGCACCACCTCTCCTCTCTGCTTTCTTCTCCAGCTTTCTCTCCCTTCCCCTCCCTTTCCTGCTGAGGAGGAGCTTCTAGGGGCGTGATACAGAACAGCCAGGAAACGAAGTCTAGCGTGTTATTATATTTCCTGAGGAATCATTTACCTATGATAAAATTCACCTATTTTATTTTAAAGAGAAAAAAGAAACAATAGATAAATCAAGAAGCAAATAAACCTAACAAACAACAGTAAAAGCATAATGACCAAACCAAACCAAACAAAACCCCCCAGCTATCTGTAGATTTTCAAAACAAGAATAGGAATTTCGCAGTGGTTTTGTGATACTGCACACTGCTGTTTTCAAAGCAGTTGCTCAGGTCACTGGACACAGGAATAAAACAAAACAGTAAAACAGAACAAAACATTGGATTTCAAAAGCAGGACAGAGGACCCCCCAGCCGTTACCCAGCGCACACTGCCGTCCTCCAAGGAGATGCCCAGAGCGCCAGCTCCAGGCCTGCAGCCTCAGCCAGACCACACAAGCATTAGCTGTTCCCTTCCCTTCAGTTCACCTGGACTCCTCTGAGTCAGCCAGCTACTTACTTCGGCCGCCGGAGAGGAGGAGGCTCTTCTGTTTTCCCAGCCCGTGCACCAGTTAGCTGCAGGAAGGGGTGATTTTTGTCTTCTTGCTGAGTCTCTTACCACGCTGCATGGTGGAACCTGCTCCACAGGAAGGTGTGGCTCTGCTTATTCAATTCACCCATTGTATAGGTCAGCATGTTTTATGGCAAGTGGACCCATTCTGGCATCAGCCCAGGGGTGGAAGGAAAAGTCTAAGGGTTCATTTAGTGGTTAAAGGTCTCAGTTTCCAAACCGTGGCAAGTCCTGTTAGCGTAATAGGGTGCTATAGAGAATGAATGCAGAGTAGAAAGGACTCGTGAAAGACCCGGTATCTGAAGACCAGTGGTGTCTAAGCCCTCATCATGGTACCTGGCATGGAGCTCCTGGTGATTTCCACGACCGAGGCTCATTCTAATGAGCAAAGGGCACAGTGGCTAAGAGCGCCTTCCCCGCAGCAAGACACTCTGGGTTCTGGTGCGAGGCGTAGCACTTGGTAGCGTGATCCCGGGTAAGATTTTATTTTCCTGACTCCAGTCTCCTCTGTAGGTTGGGAAGATGAATAGATCTGTCACGAGAATTAAATGAATGTCGTGGTGTGCGAACCTATAAAGTTTCCCACCAGTGCGCCCCTGTCCTGGTTCTTCTTTCTCCACGTGCCTACACCGCTGCACCCTGACCGTTTGCTGAGCAGGTCTTAGTGGATGTGGTGTGTCCCTCCGGGAGGCCTTGGGGCGGGATGTCGCCGAGAATTCTGGGGGTGCTCCTGTGACAGTGGTGGTCAGCTATGGCCGAACAGTGACAGGATGCTGTTGTCAGCGGGGCTGGGACACACAGGCTCTCTGGGTTTTCACTGCAGAAGCCCCACGGGGCCACCTCTACATCCCTGGTGCCCCCTCTTCCTTCCTGCCTGGAAGTGCCGACTCTGCATTTCCGCCTCTCCACATTGTTCTGTGCTCCTCTGCCCTTTCCTGCTCCTCCCCTCCCTCTCTCTCCTCACCAGTCTTCATCCACGGGGAGGGAGGCTCTGACCATTGGCCTGGGCGGAGCCCCCACTGGGACTCACTGCTGGGCACCGGCTTGTTCACCCAGGAGGGTGGATTCCTGTTTAAATAAAGCCATCACGATGGGCTTGGGGCTCAGGGGTGTTAGGGGTAACCTCAGCAGCGCCATCGACCCACGTTTTCCACTTCAGTTGAACGCATGTCGTTTGCTTCCTAGTCCTGTGGCAACTGGAAGTTGTTAAATTTTAATTTAGCTCCAACGGGATGAGATGTTCCGCGGACAACAAATAAACATTCTCAACAGCTTACAGCAGTAATTAAAGGAGTGCTAATAGGTAAAGGGAAGTAGGAGAGAAAACACAATCACCTCGCAGCCTTAGAGCTGGCCTGTGTAGACGAGACCCGCTGGAAGTGGCGGAAGCCAAGGGCGTCAGAGCCCAGGGCTAAAAGAACGGGAAGCCCATCCTGCGTGGGCTCTGCCTCGCTCGGACTCCCATGCACGGTCTCTGTGGCCTGTAATGTTTCCCTGAGTTTCGGCATTCACTTCCTCTCTGCCCAGCTTGGTTCAAGTTTGTGTGCTTCCCTTGTCCTCAGTCGCCCTTTGCCTGTGTTCTTTGTGAGCTGCATCTCTCCATCTCTGTCCCTGTCTCCCCCTCCCCTCCCCTTCCCCTCTCCTCCCCTCCCCTCTCCCTCCCCCTCCTCCCCCTAGCCCTAACCCTAACCTGCAGTGCTGGCTGGGCCTCTCATCCTCAGCTCCTCCTGCTGACCTGCAATGAGGACTCGCTCCTTCGCTCCTTCGTGCAGTGCCCCAAAGAGGTCTGCTTGCAGCTCTCAGCTGATCCCATCCGATCCGATCTGATCCGATCCGCAGCTTCAGGTGGAGCTCTGGGCTCCTAGTGCTGGCCGCAGCACGCTCGCACCTTGTCCATTTTCTCTGTCAGGTGTGGAGGTGGAGCCTTGGGTAGAATGCACTCGTTTCGCCTACTCTGTTTTCAAATTGTTTTTATTGGCCCCTGTTGGCAGCATGTCCTGCTTGCACGCCTCGTGGGGGGTTGGTGCATGGACATAACACGTCCTCCTTTCTTTCTGCATCTCTTTTCCTGCCCCCCATCTCTTGGTCCCCTTGCCATTTGAGGGGAACCCATCTCCCTCTGTCCCGTTCCCATGCTCCCAGTCAGTGAGACCTGGTGCAGTTTTCCCGAGGCATCTGCTAGTGACTCTGGTGACAGTCCCTGCGGCGGTGGCCTGCTGTGGGCATGGGGTCCCTCCAGGTGCTCTGGACCCGAGGGACAGCAGGAGGGGCTGGGGCAGGTGACGGGGGAGGGTCTAAGCAGGCGCTTTCTGCCTCTGTGCCTTGGTTTCCTTTTAAGATGGAGGCGCGAGGGTACTTCTCTCGGGGTCTCCTTCAGTTGCCCTTTTCGCATCTGCGCCCCTCTGGTCTGCTCCGCTTGTATCCATCACCTACCTGCCCAGCCCTGTGGCCATTTGTGTGTCGACCCCAGTCCCCAGGAGGCTCCTGGTTGTCATCTCTCCTTCCCTTGTTCCTTAGCATTATTATGATGGTTTTTCTTCAACTACTTGTTTCTTTCAAAAGCACCTTCTGATCCCTGGAAAGCTGACAGGTGCTGTGGCTGGACTTCGGGGGAGAGATTATTGCTGCCCCAGGGTCAGCTAGGATGCTGTGGCCTCAGCCAGGTCCCCCCCCCCACTCTTTGTTCAGGAGCCTCTGTCCTTCCTGCCTTGCTTTTGGGGGTGGGATCCTCCAGGGAAGGGTACAGAATCTGGGTCCCACCCTGGTGACACAGTGAGACATCTGAGCAGCTGAGGATACCTGCTCGTCTGGTGTTACTTTGAAAAATGTCATCTCTTTGGGTTGGTGTCTCACTTGTCTTCCCCATGGGAGTCAAGCAGAGGACAGTGGCATCTTTAGAACTCTTTGGGTTGGGACTTCTCTGGTGAGAGAACCAGCAAGACTGTTAGCTTAATAGGGTGCTACAGAGAATGAATGCAGAGGGGATTCTTTATAAGAACACGCTGTGTCCTGGAGTTCAAGCACAAGGAAGGGGCAGGATGTAAAGGGTAACCTGGAGCCAGCCCTGGAGCTCTGTGGGATTTCTGGTCGACCTCATCTCTGCCTCTTCCTGCCTGCCATGCTGCTGGCCCAAGACACCCGGCTACTGCTCTTTGGCTCACGTAGCTTCCTTTCTGGAATGAATTAATCAGGGGCTGGAATTTCTTAATCCCATTCCATTACTTTTAGAGCAAAGCATGGGCTCTGCCTGGGTTTTGCTCATATCTGAAGCAATAGATGGTGACAGGGAGGGGACAAGTTCGATCTGTAGAAAATGGCGATCTGGCAGCTTGTCACCATTACCATGGTGATGGAGGGATGGTCTTTACGTCACTGTTAGATGGGTTTCCCCACTTTCCCATTTCAGATCTCTCTGCACCCAGTCAGTGTGGGAGGCCACGAGAGAAAAGGAGACATGGTCCCCGGTTCACAGCCTTGAGATTCCCATGGCTCAGTTTTTACTTCCTGCAGAATTCCCGATGGTGCGGAGAGCAGTGGGCACTCCCGTGTGCACCTGTCGTGTTTGTACCTGTTGTACCTACAGCAGCTGGAGACCCCTGAGGGCAGTGTTAGCACCTCCTCCTCCTCCTAGGGCTGGTGGGGAAGAGCCTGCCCTGGGTGCCGTGGAGACTGAAAGCCCCCTCTCTCCAGCTGCCCCCAGGAGACATCAAAACAGCCCTTCCACCGCCTGCATCTTGACTCTCTGAGTGCCGTGCTGTTTGAAATAATGCTGTGTTATTCAAGCACGCATAAAGAGCTGGATTTTGAAATCTCTTCGTGCTTTGTGGATAATAAATGATCGGTCTAAAAATAGCCATCAAACGTTGGGAGGGAGCCTGGCTGGTTTCGGAGATACGGAACGCACATGGGGCGCCTGAAACTCATTATTTAAATTGGAACAAATGTCCTTGCTGCCGGTGTCTGTGTGAAGCTCACACCTGTCCTGTAGCTTCGAAAAGGAGAAGCCAGGGTGTGTGAGAGCGGGAAGTGGTCGGAATTAGGTTCTCACGCCGTGGTCTGGAGCGGCGTTGGCGAACTGTGGCGCGCTGCCGCGGTGGCCTGCTTACACCAATGGAGAGCGCTGAAAGGTCCCCGTCACTGGTCTGGGGGAGGGAGGAGCCCGGGCCCTGGAGCTGTGGTCCGGAGCCTCCCTGGCTGGACAGGAAGCTGAGACGGAACAGACCAGAGGCCACGTGTGCTCGTCACTTGGGGCTTTGAGGCTACTTGGCTGATTCTTCTAAAAATTAAGAGTCGTATTTGTCTAACGTCTTCCTAAAGATTTTTAAACCTGGAGTCTCTCCAAAGCTGTATCTGATGCTCAAAACTTTCCTCTGAGCCAGGCAAAGGAAGGGGCCTGTGAGAGACAGTTCCCTGCTGTAGAACTGGAAGGCCAGCCTGGCCCCGGGAGGCTGGGCTCGCCCAGCGACAAAGTGCCGCTGCCCCCCTCCTGCCTCGGTTGCTTAGCAGCAATGTGATCTGGACCAAATTATTCAATCCTTTTTAGCTTCTGCTCCCTCCTCAGAGGAAGGGAATAAAAACAGTAACCTGTCAGTAGGTGTGTGTAAGGACGAAAGAAGTCAGCAACGAGACTGGGTCAGCACTTAAACCTCTCAAGTGCTGTCCTCAAACACTTTGTTGGTCTTCGGATGTTAAAGTATCATGCTATGTATTATTATGAATACGCACTGTTATTAGCACAGAGGCATGTAAACAACTTGACACCAGGCCTGTCACTTATCTACGAGTAAGGAAGGGTTTAAGCAAAATTGTGATTTAATCCTGTTTGATTATCGTATCCTGTATCTTTCTGTATGATCTTTG